>LUCH01003079.1:27018-62714 GCA_013368495.1 Paragonimus heterotremus | reverse complement strand
GATATTCCACGGCACTGCTGAGATGAGCGGCGGCCCGAGCCACAGTACCTTTTGGTCAGGCTTATGGCTGTTGTGATGATGATGATGAGATATAATTCGGTTCTCACTGCTACTACCTTGAAATTGCGCAGACGACCGAGAGTGGATCGCGAGACCTGTTGAACACAACACACCACCAGGATGGAACAAGCTGATGCTACCGAAAACTCTCGAAAGTTTTCCCGTCTCATTCGAGCAACGGGTAGAAACAGTCAAATGTAGGCGAGATAATCCGCGGAGCTGATGGTGAACCTTTTTCCTTACTTGCGAATGGTGTAGGCTTTTTCTTTTTGAGAGCCACCGGAAATGATGTGAGAGACCACAGCTCCAATCCCTTAATGGAATGCATCAAATTCAGTCACAATATCTTGGTGCATCTTACTTGGAGATTGACCGCATCTCATCAACAACGTGCTGATATTCGACATTCCCATCCAATGGTGGCTGTGGGTCTGAGTATGGTGAATGGGTTCTTGAAGTGGTATCTCGCAACTGTCATCGACATTTGAGTTGCTGCGGTACACATCGTTCAGTGAATATTCCGACAATTGAAGACCATCGAACCAGTTTAAACGGTGTAGGTTTAGGTTCCCCCGTCTAGTCAGGTAGACTGCTCACTCGGATAGCTTGTCTTGGAAAAAGGCGATACAACGATGCTCACTGGTGAGACACAAGATGACACCGGTTTTGTTCCCGACCGTCTTGCTTGTTGTCTGCACCGGTGGCTTGCTGATGAGCTATCAGGTACGCTTAGGAAGAAGTGTAGTACTCGAAGCCGTGTAAGGTTGTAATTTCACCGATGTACCATCGATGCGAGTGGTAAGAAATCTTTGGCCTCTCGCATAGTCGACCTTGAACGTAGCCTAAATGGATATCGACTTTGCAAAATGCTTCTTGAACGGTCACTTGGTCTGACTTATATGTGGTCTGCATGACGTAGGCAGTATACCGGACTGACAGTGGGTTTTTTTTGTGCCTCGTTAACCGCACTTCTGGTAGGCATGCTGGTTGAACGAGAAAGAGTGAACAAATTACCTACTGTCATAGTCCCAATGATTGGCGGCTTGCCCGAGATTACGTCTTCAGGCTCGTCTTTCATGATTAACCATGTTCGCACAATACGTTTTCTTTGAATAAAACTCGACGAGCCTGTTAATGCCATGTTAACTTTCTCACGAGAGCCCTCTAGTGGTTTAGCTTGGCAACAGATGCCGAAACGGTGCTCCAAGTGTGTATAAGAGCTGGATGGTAGATTCCGTAGATACAAACGTGTGTTTGTAACGGTATCTGTTAGATTACTTGACTCGGTAGTCGCAATTATGAGGGATGTAAGAGTACTCACTTTTACCGTTTCCCGATTACATTCTTTATTCTTCTTACGATTCATTGGTCTTGAAATTTAGCAACTTGAAATGCTGTCACGCTCATTGACAACGCTTGTTGTATTCTTCATGCTGGCATGACTGTCCTGTGTGGCATTTGGTCCACGGCTGAGATATTGGTCTGATCCTGCAGCAGTTTGGGTTGATCAGTCATATTTTAAATCGCTTGGTAACGGTTGTCTTTTGACGTCGCCTTACTTCGAGGATTAGATGGGTGTAGTTCACTGAGATCCATCCGATGTTGATTTGATGGATGCAGTCTGACCGCTGGTCCCTCAAAGCTACACAGTCTCGCGATTTTGAATGGTAGTTATCGGAGCTACTCATGATTTATTCACGTTCGCTTGTGCACCAAACTGCAGGGCAGCGAGCCAAGATTCTCCATTTGAAAGAAGTTATGGATTTTGAAAAAAAGAAGGTCGGAGTCATAGGGTACACTAATTTTAACAGTCAAATCTTTGAGTGCTTCCCGAAAAACCATGCAAAATACCATCACACAGTGTTGCTGTCAAAGAATCCGTTGAAACAATTTCTTCTTGAAGTCGATATCACTTGCGAGTGGAGCAAAAATTTGACGAGGTCACCGTAGCCCGTTTCCACTTATGTGTTCGAATACACGAAGGACATGGTGCATTACTTGCCATTGAGAGTGTTATTTGGGAAAAAGCAGCGAACTTCTCTAACATGCTTAACGTACAAAGTTCGAATCATCTGAAAGTTGGTTTCGTTGCCGGGGGGCCCTCTGCAGGTTGAATCTATATAATATGAGCTTACCCATCTCTGATAATTTTCTGCACATCTTTGGTGGAAGGTGTTTCCTTGGAGGAGGTAGGGCGGTCTAACAGGTAAAGATATTTGCCCCAACTCACCCGTGTTCAACAACGTGCCGGATCGCGCAGAGGTTTCTGTACTCTAATCGGCCGGGTGATTCTTAACATTTTATCACACTTCAAGGTAGTGAATGATCCCGATTTTCAGTCTTCTGTAGTGGACCAGCAAACAGGCTGAACGTCGCTGTGAACATCGAATGTTGACACAAACGTCTTTGTGACCGAAACGTCCGAACAAGTATCGGGACCGTCAAACTAAAAATCGATAACATCGTTACCGTTCTGGGTAAAGCTGCATGTGAGCGACTATCTGGCCAACCACCTCAGCCACCCCAATTAAAACTCAATAAAAATAGTTATTAGATAGGGAAGTGATTAATAAATAAGACAGTTTAACAAGGTAAAATAGGTTACCATTTGGGATACTTGCAAACTGAGTAGAAACGAGAGTGACCAGAATGATGCGCATTGGGTGAACATCTGAAAGAACGGCGCACTAAACATGTAACACTTAACCGTCTATCGTGCTTATGTTAGCAACTACTGTTTCATCAAGACCCTGCAGAACATGTCGATCGTGTTAGCAAGCCATCAAGCGACAAAGTCATCCACAGGGTATGTGCATAGTCCGACATCTGAAAACAATTGATATAACTAACCGTTCACAACAGGGTCGTTTTCATCCTTAGTGTGTGAGTAGATCGCGAGCACGCAGTGACTGGTAAATTTGCAACTGAAGACAGGCTGCAGCTGCTGGAGGTCGGCTGGGCCAAATGTTCGCATAATTGTAGGATCCAGTCTATACAGACAACTGGACTCGGTTTGTGAGAACATTTCAGGGAATACTGCATCTTAAGTGCGCTACCGTTGAGTTGTCTATAGACAAAAGTTTTCTGCCACAAGTTTTGGCTACTACTTATTTGGGGTGTTCTATTCAAATGTAGTTGAAACTTTACCTGTAAATGAACCATTTGTCAAAAGCCCGAGAATGTAGCAGGTCTCAAAATGCAACACTTCCCATTTTCCTGAGGGACTGGACTTCTCACAACCGAAATGTGCTGGGTTACTAAACGTCACTTACAGACTTCTGGAGAGTGCCCTGTACATATTTCTTTTTCTCGCGCGTATTTTGTTCGAGGGTGAATAGTGTAGCCTCAGGAAAAAAAACAAGGCGGGCTGATTGCTGCTTCTGTTCTGCTAAGTTTCCCGGGGGCGTTCAGTGCAGCAGTACACTATCTGAGTGAAATGGAGAAATGACGAATGTTAGATCATGTGTGAGCTAGTTCAAGTAGCATTGCCTGCTTTGTTGTGATCTGGCGCTATAACTCTTAAATGTCTTAGTGAGATGTGATTCAACCACAGATTATTGATAAGGGTTTTGCACATGGTATCATTCAGATTCTGTCAGGCTGTTTCTGCCTCAAAATCGCAATGCTCAACAAAACATCTAAGTTTTTGGTAAACGTTTTAGTGAGTTTTTATTACGTGATTTAACACTTGATAATGAATAGCGTGTGACTATTTAGCTTTTGGGTTTCATGTGTAAATTACGAAGGCTTGCTCCTGTGTGGCACCGTCATCATAGACAGCACTACATCAGTGGTTCACACTGATATTTAACTGTCACACGATCACGAAGAGGAAAAAAAAGTCAAACTTTGTATAGGAAGAGAGAAGAAAAAAGGGAACGGGGAGGGGACCTAACCAATAAAAATAGCTACGTCTATATTCAAACATACAACATCAAGATGCCTGCACGTTGCAAACAAACAGCCGAGCTGTAGGTGAAAGTAGGGCGTCGTTAGCAAGACAGCTTCCTTACGGCTTTCACTGCCCCTCGTCATTAAATGCACTCACTTCACAGACACATTCGACAGTGGTCTTATTAAGGGACAACCAAGGGTCCATGTTTGATTTGGTCAGTGAAACGCAATCGATTTTTAGCTTCGAATCACATCTCTGGTTACTGTTGCCGTTGTTCTTGATGGTAATTCGCCAGGTGTTAAGTTGATGAATAAATGCAAACGTATGAAGAAGAAAGTAGGCAAAAACATCAGTGACCAATGTAGTGAAGCTGACTATCTTACAGATATAGGCTCGCTGTTGGCTGCTGCGCTGTCATCTCCACAAACGTTTTTAACAAGAGATATTGATTGTCCCAAAGTCCGCAACTGGGCAAAGAACACTTTACAACCTAGCTTAGCGAGGCGTCCAAAGTGTTTTTTCCAAACATAAGAATGGTTGCAGGTCATAGCTTGGCAGTCATGCTCTACTCGACTGGGCGTTTATTCGTTTCTAAGAATCGATATTCAGTTTGGAAAGAGTTTTGAAGTAGCCAGAACCCTCGACCTGTAGAATACTTGTCCCCAGATTCTCATCAACCAAGAGGAAAATTAAGGTGATACTGAGGCAAGCGGCAATTTTTGATAATTTCGGCCTATTCCCTTTGGAGTTATCCATGACATAAAATACGAAGAAATATAGGGTATCTTCGTTTATACCGACAGTGTTATGACGTTTGGAAGTGACGTCACAAAACACAGTGCCAATCTGACTCAGTATCTCCGTGCTGCCAAAGAATGGGCCAACCTTGAATTTCTTTATAAGTATCTCCGCACATACAGATACCTTTGTTAGTTGAGGAGTAATAAAAGAGGATAAGGCAGGATTCTGACAACTGTTGCGCTTTAAAGTGGTTGGTTACATAGCACGAGTTAAAGTCTGGATAGCGCGGTGTGGATACAGTCTTATATTATTCACAAGTCACGAAGTCCTAAAACGGCATCCCTCTAGCTCCTTGCAAAACGCTATCCCCTTCAGAAGACCCAGAAGTTTTCTCTCGATATAAAACAGGAACTAATAAAAGCAATTGTGTGCACCCTCAGACAGAGCGTAACTGCCAACCTCACAATATCAGCTTTTCCTAATCAGGTTGAAGGGCCTATAACCTTCTTCGGAATGTTACCTCATGCGAAAGAGATCGTTTATCGAGTGAAATGAAAGCTCACCGAATTGCAAGGAGTGTGCGAAAGTAGTGACACTTTCCTTTGGCTGTCGGAGATCTGCCACGCCAAAGTAGTGATGAACATATTGAAAAGTGAGAAACAACTACGTTGACGAATAGAGTTGTCACATTTTCAGTATGACAAAAATACAGATCAGGAGGGAAATCAAACAGCTGACTCCCTAGATTGAGGCCAGTGCATCACCGTCCTAAGCCCTCTGGATCTGAGCAAATTGCGCAGTTTATTGTGCTGTGCTATACGCTACATTTGGCACGTTCGAATTATCCCTGATTTAGGATTAAGGAAATAAAACCTATGACCTCTCATTGCCGAGCGAGATGTATAGCCCGGGATTTTCAGAACACGCAACAGGTAACCTATAAGAGCTGTGCAACTGTTCAAGTATTTCGATTTGGATTTTGAAATACCGTTCTACTCTTTCAGTCGGAACCGATACTTACTGACTGTGGCTGTTGAACACTCCATTCCCTCTGGCTTTTGCCTGCTCAAATAACGGCATCATCGGTACTTTTTCTCAATTGTTCGCGCTTTATGATATGCCATTATGGATTCATTCCTGTAGCGGTTCAGCTTCCGCGACAGACTAGTTGAAAAATTTTCTGTGCAACAACTGTATGGCTACAAGCAGACCCACTGCTTATAGGCCAGTTGTCAGAGTTTGAACGCGAGCTTATGACAAACTAATATCAAAAAGTAATGCTAGAGGGGGGAATGTACTCTCCTAGATGTCTTGCACGCACTTAGGTTTCTATCGTGCTTTGCTACGAACGCTCTTCAGGAGCATGATGCTTGTGTGATACTTTTTCTAGGAAGTACTGTGGCTGCGTGCAGCTCCGACGTAATAGGAGTAAGTGGTTTGCAAACAAAGTGCGTTAGCGCTTTGGAACCGGTGATGTTATTACCCAGACTCTCATCATTTGGAACTACTTCAGTGATCCTGAAAATCCAGTCTTTGGATCAAGAAGCTATGTACATTTACCCTGTAAGCTCTTTGTTGAGCAACAAAATGTCTGCCGTGCCACATTTGACGTTGATTAGTGGAAACATATATTTTTTTACCATCCCGGATATCTTATCTACAGTATTTCTAGTCGACAAAATGATGTTTTCCGATTAGATCAATCGTTAAACACTCTCAATCAACCTGCTTGTAGTGACAAAAATGTGGATTCAGATCGAATTCTTTCCTGTCACAACACTTTTTAGCTTGAATGTCCTGTTATTTAACGAGTTTCACTCGTTCTGTTGTTGTGGTCTACAGCGTCGTCTTCATCTTTTTGTTTAGCAGAAGCTTCTCAAAATCCACGGGGTTTGCGAGTGTTTCTCCTAGAATGCCAGATCACGTTTTTGAATAATGAAAGAAACATTGCACACCGTTCGAGTTAGCGGCTGATACTCACATTGCATTTCGGGTGGGTATGCAATGATTTCGACATATTGCTATATTTCATTAACACCGATCTAAAGTGAAAGCAGCCACAACGTCTTCTTTGTTTCACGAAGAAGCGTCGCGCGTTCGGTCGATAATCTATCCACACCTGTGTTTGGTAGTACTACATAGGTGGGTCGCCCACTCCTTACGGTTCTTACGTGTTTATATATATATAGTCTACCTATTGTTGATTGTATTATAATTTTGTCATTGACCGTACGTTTGGCTTTTTACAATGCGTTGCTTACCCGATTTGTTCACGTTATGTAGTTTATCTGACGATGGTTGGATGATCCGCCGAGAATGAACCCCGTTCGTTAGCTGCAGGGCGTGGCAGATGACACTCAGTCATACACTAATGGTTCAAGGTGGTTACTTGCCACACCGACCACTTTTTGCAACTGCTGTGACCGACTGGCGTAAGGTTCACGTGAGGCGGACGATGACCTGGTGTTGATAATTAAACTCGTTCACTAGGTTATTGGCCAATATATTTTGGATTCTCCTCCCACGACTTACAGTCGGTGGCTGGAGACTTCAGGGGAGATGGCGGCTAATCAGGTTCAGTGACGTGAATGTTGCTGCTTGACCGAGTTGTCTGTGAAGTACGTGTGGTTAATGACGCGAATCAGTGAAAGCTGTGAAGAAGCTCTCTTGATGATGACGCCTTATATTCAATTGTAGCTCGGCCGTTTATTTGCAACGTGTGGAGACCTTGATGTTTAATAGTTAGGTTCCCTTCCTTCTTTTTCTTTTTCCACTGTTCAGGGCTTGCTGTTTCTTCGTGGTTATGTGGCAGCTAGGCATAATCGAGAACCACTGATGTATTGCTGTCTGTAATGATAATACCGTCTCTTGTAGCTTACTTGATAGTCGTACGTCCGACACCGCGGATAATGAAGATTAACGACTTCGAAATGTCCCCGTGAACATCACCGTGATCCGTCTTTTTGTGTGTTTCTTTCAAAGCGTCCGCAATGCTTAAGGATATTTATGTACATATTTTACACGATCAGTACTACATGAATTAGCAAACTTGCCACGGAAGGTGAGGAAAAGTCTGCGACTTGCCTTATTGAGAACGAGGGGAACATTATTTGTAAAGTAAATAATTCAATTAACCGGCACACACGGATTCGCTGCTGACTTTTCCTCTTTATGCCAGACAGCGTCTTAAATTAATGGTGATAGTTGTTTCCTGAAATGCAGCCAGGAAGCGGCGAATACTTTGTTGAAGTACGCATCATTGTCATTGACTATGTCCCGAACCAACGTGATACGCTCGCCACAAGGCTGCCACTTCCAACCTAGTCCACCGTTCGCACGGCTTGGCAAGTTGCGGTTTATCGTTCCTAAGATGTGACCGAACCAACATCGGCGAACTTTGTCGTTGCTGACATCGTGTTCTCACCACATTCTTCACAAACACTTTGTGGACATCCTCCACGCGAATGATCCGTCTCGCAGTCGCACAGTGGCTTCATATCCTGTCATAGAAAGACTGAGGTCATACGAACACGGCAGATGAAGTAAGTTTTTAAATGACATCCGACGGTTTGTGATTCCACCAGACGTTCTACCAGTGTTGCTACTGCTATCAAGGTACATAAACTTCTTGACTACTTCCAACAGTTTTCTGTCAAACGTGGATACAGGTACAGAGTCTTGCCATTGTTTCAATACCTTGCGCCTAAAAGATACGGAGACCATCCTAAACTGATAGACTTGAGCTTCTAACGTCTCCAAGACATTCTGTGTTCTTCATGGGTCCTACCGGATTACATCACTATTATCTGAGTCCTCTAGGTCTCGAACACTAATAGGTGGAAGAAGTTCTACATGACCGTTCTTCTTTATTCTATCAGATCACACTTCACGGTCTCGTCCACCTTGCACTTAGAAGATGCGTAGACCGTGCCAAACTGACAAACTGAAACCACGAATCTCAAATGTTCTGGGCTCTTCGGGAACTCTAACAGGTTAAGAAGATGTGTACGTACTTATTGTCTCGAATTTGAGAGCCCGTCCACAGTCTGTCAAGGTTTACTTTAAGATCTCATCCATTGCAGAGTTGAATAGGAATGCAAAAGCTAAACAACGTTGTCGCATATCACCTGCGATTCTGAGAGTCACTGTTACGTTGCAGTGAGTCCTAATTCGGTCCGAGATCTGACAGTAACTTGCACCCAGAATATTCATGCACTCCCTGGGCACACTCGTCAGAGAGTCCTGCAGTGCGGCCCAGTCAACTGAATAAAACAACTCTCTGATATCGTCGGCTTTCACTGTGAACGATTGAATGTGAAGATGTGATAAATGCAGCCAATGTCGGTTGGGACGACCTCACTGACCCTGAGTTTCTGAAGTGGAATCGTCAGCCTTTTGACCAGAGCTGAGCCCCCACCTATAAACTTCTGGGCCAGGTACCTTGTGATGTTTCAAGAACTTGATCCAGGACAAGAGTTCTGCTTCTAAGGAAGCGGTGGCATCACCAAACCAGTGGGCGCATGGGTTATCGGTAATGGTAGCCAACGAGGCGGGTGGTTAGTTGAACTGAAGTTGAAAGTGTTCAATCTAGCGACCTAAACACAATTGCAGGCTATGAATAGGCACACCATTAGCTTTGCAGATTACGCTTGGCTATTATCGTCTGTTGCTGGAATGAGATGGATAAGGTTTCAGAAGCTCTCAGCAATAGCTTCTTGTTCTCTCCCGACAGTGCGTTGTGTACACCACGTTTCACGATCGTCCCATTTTTGGCTGTAACCCCGTGCTAATAAGCTGGCTAACTGGATTATACCCACTGCTAAACGGAATATTCTGGCGAGCATCAGGAAGTTTGAGTGGTCGCATAAAAGCTCCGTGATGGACAGCCTAACGAACAGTAGTACCACACTGAATATCACTACATTTATGCATCATATGCAGGACACATTCAGTGGGCTTCGATATTAGATGGAATCCTAACGTGAAACAAGCGTGTTCTGTTAAGTCTTAGGTGCTTGTGCCTCCGTCATTTTAGTTGTGTCCATCTTTGCTTGAGTGCGAAGCAGCCTGACATCGAAACGCAATGCAAACTGAGCATATAGCGGATGGTCAATGTCCACACAAGTGCAGCTCACATTATCGGTAGGTGACGGTTGTCGGTGTCCATGATTGACTTGACGTTAAAAATTGCCCGGTCGCCCATTGACATCTGGAGCGCCAAAAATTATTACTATCCGTACCACACCATCGTCATCAGCAGGAAACTGCGACGAGCGTTCACCTTTGTCTGCTCGGCGAATGTCGTAAGTCAGTGTCTGGCCTCTATCTGTTTGAGCGTTCAGGTCTACAACCAATACCACAATGAGCATGCATCGCGTGATTTGCAGCAGGCATATGAACTGGTCATAAACTTCGTTTTCGACTGTTTCTAAGCTACAGTTTATTGAAACATATGTACCACAACAACAAACAGCGTTGATGATGGGTGCCCGTGGATGATCTAACTGTAACTTCCAGCCTGACAACGCACAGGTGTCTATCGATTGCTACCCAGCCATGCTGCGCCTTCTTTGCGTAGACACAGGGTAGTTCCCACAGTGCTTTGAGCCGTGAGATTTCTTTCCAAGTGCTCATTGTGAAACATCCAGCGTGGGTTGAAGTCGTGGTACCGCGCCAAAGTCCGGAAGTAGTGTTGGACCAAATCAATAGATGTTGCTGGCGAGGGTCTCCAACGTACTATTGATAAATGGGTTGGAAATAACACAACATTATGAGCAAGTTGTAATACTCTACGTTTCAACCACCTCCGGTGGCCTTCCTCAGGGGTGTTGTAACCGAAATCACACTATCAAAGGAACAGGTTACGTGGAATTTGCCGTGGTTAGCTCAATCTGCGCTGCAACTGAAGTGGTTGGCCGAATCGTTTGCCCATTAGGTGGGGGTAAGATTGATGTAGATAAGATTCGCCTGTGTCTGGTGTTGTTTATCCATCCACGCCACACTACAGACAGCAGTTTGTTATCACTGCGAATAACACAAGCGTATTGTGTGTAAATAGTGAGAGCCTCAGCGCTACGCATGGGAAGGCAGACCCCTGTGAATCACTCGAGCTTGATCAAAACCTACGTTGTGATTCTTTGAAAGTGCATGTTGTGCGATGACCGAATCCTTCTCTAGTTTCTGAAATTGGTATGCGTCCTTAGGAGGAAACCTTGTGTGCCTCTTGTGTTCGGCAACACGTACTTTCAGTTGTCTGTTTGTCTCTCCTATGTAGCTGGCATTGCAATCACCGCATTTGATTTCGTAAACACAGTCTGTCTGGTCACCCATAGGAACTGGATCCTTAGGATGCATCACCAGTCGATCTAAGGTATTATCTAACCGAAATACGGTCCGTATAGCGTACTCAGACACGATGGCGCGAATTTTTTCAGATGTTCGTTCACTACATGGTATTTGCACGGTAGACTTGAAAGTTCTGATCGTTTTGGTTTCCTCCTTATTTGATATGCGCTTAATTGTGTTCTCAACAAATGCGTTTGGATATGGATTGGCGGCTAGCATTTATTTAATTCGGGGAATTTCTGTTATTTTGGGGAGTTCAACAGTACAAATCTTAGTAGCCCTATTGACGATTGTTTTGATGACTGTTATCTTCGTGCCCATTGTATGCGATGAGTTGAAGTTGAGGTACCGACCAGAATGAGTTGGTTTTCGGTACATAGAAACCTGGAATCTCTGGTGCTCATCAACTTTCACTAGGCAGTTTGGAAAACTAAGTGAACGTTCATCGGTTTCAATTTCCAATGTGAATACAATGGCAATGCATATTGAGTTAAGAAACTGTAAGAATTGGTCGCGAGCGCTCCGTTTCATGATTACGAATGTGTCATCTACATATCGCCACCGAATTCGTGGAGGGCAGATAAATTCACTCATGGCTTGTGTTTCCAGTTATCCGAGGAAAAGTTTGGCTACTGCAGGTGCAACAAGGGAACCCATTACTACACCATCAGTTTGCTTGTACAACTTTTTGTTGAATGTGGACAAGGTTGAGTACAGACAAAGTTCAAGACCAGATACAATTTCGGAAGGTGACAATTTATTACGTGCATCAAGAGAGTCATCACTTTCTAGTAACTCTTTAACAACATCAGTGCTGTGTTTTACTGGTACTGGTGTAAAGAGAGGTAACATCAAAACTAACTACACCATCAGGTTGTTGACCGGTTTGTATACCTGTGAAGCTGCATCAGCGGCGACGGCGGAGTTGTAGGGAATGAAATAGAAATGCGTATTTCTAAGGCTAGGGTGGTGTTTACTAATCCGAGGCACTTATAGCGACAAAAAGGTATCTCTCTGAAGTTCAAGGGTCGCGTATATCAGACAACAGTGAGGGCTGTATTACTTTACGGCAGCGAAACCTGGCCACTCAGGGTAGAAGACGTGAACCGTCTTCAGGTATTTGACCACCGATGTCTGTGTTCAATCGCTCGTATCGGGTGGCACCATCGAGTAAGCAACGAGGAGGTTAGGAGGCGGATGTTTGGTACTGATTGTCAAACGAGTTATTTTATTCAGTCCTTACATTTGCACAGACTTAGGTGGTTAGGTCATGTAGTAAGGATGCCTGCTAATCGTTTGCCACACCCAGCACTGTTTACCGACGCCACGGTCGATTGGCTCAAGGTGCGAGGTGGACAGATGATGATCTGGCGTAGACAAATGAAATCGTTCACGAAGGGGTTGGGCACTGTAGATCGGGTTCTTCTTCCGGGCTGGAGCCGTCGCGACTCACACAGCTGGTGGCTTGAGAGATTAGGTGAGATGGCGGCTAATCGAGCTCAGTGGCATGAATGTTGTCGTTGTTTTTCCGAGCTGTCTGTGAAGTGAGCGCACTTAATGACGCGGGGCAGCAAAAGCCGTGAGGAAGCTGTTTTGCTGATGACGCCCTACTTTCACTTATAGCACGGTTATTTGTTTGCAAGATGTAGACGCCTTCATGTTATGTTTGCATGTAGAGTTAGCTATTTTTTAGTAGTTAAGTCCCCTCACCTTCCCCTTTTTTCTTCTACATATGGGGTTTTTTTCTTCATGATTGTGTGGCAGTTAAGCATCAATGTGAACCACTGATGTATTGCTGTTTATGATTATGATGATGTATTGTCCCTAAAACAGTGTTTTATCGTGCTTCTTTCCTAATATTGGGTTTTGCTCTGACTAACCACTATATTGGTCGTTTCTTTTGATAGTGACTTCTCTTCGTCCACTTCCTCTTTTCCGTTAAGGCTAGTCAGTATCAAGCCAATGTGGTATCCTTCTTGTTCAGATTTAGGTTGCCTAACATTATCCGACTCATCTATACTGCGAATTGTCGCACGCCTGAAACACCTCTTGTATGAAGACTGAAGAGTTTGAATTTTGCCACGCGTGATATTCACGAGTTCGTTGTGATCTATAGTGGTTTTAAGACCTCAACCATCTAGTTTTGTGTTTTTTTTCTTCTTGAAGATTCTCAATAACGTCAATTTACTGCTTGGCGTGGTGTTTGTCTGATACGATGGACCATTCAGTCCGTTTAGGCTTGTCTACGTGTGATTAACCTTACATCGTGTGTGTCTTAGGTGGTGGAATCTTTTTCTATGTTCTATTGTGCTCCGATTAACGGAACCGTGATCTAATGTTGCCAAATGAACGTGGGAAGGTTCATCTTTGCGAATAACTTTGTAATGTGAATGGCTGGTTTGAGGAAAATGAATCTGCAACCGAAATTCTGGGTTGTCGCACTTAATTATCGAATAATACTATGTTTACATACATCAGAGGCAGCAGAACCTACTGGACGATGCATTAGAGTTCGGTGCTACAACGAACAACAACAACCGGGGATAGATAGGAACGCGTTAAGGTAGTAGAGGCGTTCTGTTGATTTCGAATCCGCTTTATTTCTAACGTCTTGTCCGTTCGCACTTGAAAACTTTTCTTCGGACCATAGCTTGGAAGTTGGTAATGTCCTACAAAACCAAGCCTTGACATCAAGACTTCATTTATTCCCTCTAGCTTATATTAAAGATGCACAGCACAAAAAGCAATGGCTTAACGTGCACAAAATCTCTCCTTCCAAAGTTGTCACCTATCATTTTCGATAAAATTTCGAGAACCGTACAGTTGCTTATGTGGTGCACTCTACAAACGTGGATCTGTGAATGCATTCTCTAGTGAAACGGGCAGTTTCGGAACATTATCTTGGGGGACGGGACAGTCTTCTTACAAGCACATCTGAACCAAGCGTACTTTGATTTTGTGCATCCTGTCCCGCAGTGAACCTTTGCCTTCAGATTACCTTATGGGTAGCAGGAGTCAGCAGTCAGTTCTCATTTACTGACCTCCTTGAACAAACTAATTAAGCTAACACTGTCTAGTTACCGAACTGTTCAACCATCCTCACCGATAATTAATGCCTCCCGTTGATATTAGTGCAGTGCCTTGAGCTCCACAAAATTAACGTTTGAGCTAGTACGACTTGCTGACGTTTGTCGTTTGTCAAGTTCAACAAATATGACATCACGCTCCAAGACTAAGTTGCCAACATTCTGCATCCTACAGTCGCCCATCGAGACGGGGTCTCAGGTATTTGTTGATAATCTTTTCAGAATGTTGACGATAACTAATGGCAAATTTTTATAACAGTTGTCGCATATTGCTCGTGGTGTTGAATTCATTGTGACATTGCTCTGTTCATTGATTCGAAAAGGATGTGTTTCGGCCTCCCGTAGATATGGCCTTATTCTGACCTCTGACGAAAAGTACTGTTTTCGTAAATACGTTCACGATTGGGGCGAAGTCCGATATTTCCCCTCATATATTCGGACCAATCTCTAGCTAGTTGCCGTGCTTTTCATGGCTGCTAAAGTTTTTCACCAATCTTTATTTCGCGTACTATAAATTTGCTGTGATTTTTTTGGTTGCCTTTCGTTGCCATTGTCAACGTTTCGTTCTGTCAGGTACTCGATCTGGAAGCCAAACTTCAGGAGGCAGAACGGGAATTTCAGTCCATGCAGGCGGCTGCTGGCTACGGTCCACCTGGCGCTGCTCCAGGAAGTGGCCTCGTGGGTCGCGGAGATCGACGTGGGGTGGATGCGATTCCGCGACCACCCGCAAAATTCACTTTGACGGGACATCGGTGTCCTATAACGCGTGTTGTCTTTCATCCACATTACAACGTGTTCGTTTCGGCCAGTGAAGATTCGACTATAAAGGCGAGTTCTCAGTCTTACCTTTCTCTTGCTTCGTTTTTTTTGTTACTGTTAGCGAAAGTAGACCGGGATGTTTTCCGACGCTTCATGTCTTTGGGCGGATTTACGGTCTCCTAATTTACGGGGTAGTTGGGATTGTATCAACCCTTTGGAAACATACCGCCTCATTTTATCAAAGTGCTTAATTAATCAGCGATTTAAATTCCCCAGTTTCACACTTGATCTCACCTCTGTTTGTGGGGACTCTCGGTCGAATTCCATTCTGTGCCTGGTTAGGTGGTGTCACATAATTGCCCCTAAGCTGCTGGTACCATTGACCTTTGCAAGCGTAAATGTTTATCCTAAGCGTTCTGCACAGTTTGGTGAAACCATATGGTGGTCGAGCAACAACGTGGTCATGAAATATGAGGACTTTGACTGCTCCATTGAGCAAAGTGGGTAGGTGCCACTAGTCTGGATGGGGTCCCCGTGATCACTCAAATCGCTGAATAGAGACACTGTCCGAGATGACGGAGTGTCGCAGTCAATGGCGTACCCGTATCCATACCATTTGTAGTTCCTTCGCTTAGTCTTCCTTTATTAATTTTCAACCTTCTTAGTAACGTTTTCTTCTAGGATATTCCACGTCATTGTTGAGGCGAGCGGCGGCCCAAACCACAGTACCTTTCGGTCAGACTCATGGCTGTGATGATGATGATGTATGCTAACTTGACGTATGACTCACCTGTACGCACAGTCCGGCTTGCATCTTTTAGAGGCTCGGGCTTTGGGACAACGTGAACGATTTTACTCGGGTTTCCACTCTACGGAAGTATACCATGTTTTTTTATTTGAGAGAGTAACGGTGATTTTTACTAGAAAACAATTTAAAAATTTAACTAATGTCCGTTGCACTGTAGCGTCCACCGAAACAGGAGGAACTGCTGTGTTTGCTTTGTTCATTCAGAGTGTGCTTTCAGCAGTATTAGTAGTGATGTGAAGCAACATGCTAAACTAGCGATGAACGGTTTGAACAGTGTGTACATTTGTTGGTGGCTCATGCAATATGTGACAGTTATCACTGAGCAATTTCTGAACCAACTTCTCACTGGGTATAAAACCACTTGGTTGTCTTGTCCAAGCAGAACGTAATTTGAAAACCAATACATTCTCAATATGAGTTTGCATTATAAATGCTTGTTGCTTAGCCTAGTTTGTCGTTTACTAAGTTTTCTTATCACCGTCACTTTTTTTCGTCCATCGTAACACAGATACCATGTAATGCATAGGTTCATGGATTTAGTTTCCTTCTAGGTGATGTAAAATTTGAGAATACAATTGATGTTTTTCTTGAGTGAATAGTTGCTTCTTCTTAAAAATTATACAGAACCATATTTCCAAGTTTCCACTCTGGATCTGCTAAGTACAACGAGAGGTTTATTGTGGGGTGCTGTTATAGGATGAGTTCACATTTACATATTGAAATCCGATCTTCATGTTCCATTTGGGTTTCGATAGGTTCCGATTTCTCAGAGCTCATTGTTTACTATCACTGTATCACTCTAGCCGTAAACATGTACGGGCCCTAACTACTTATGGCTGCCACAATTCCGTTCCACGTTGTCGCATTGTTTGCTGTAGGATTTGCTTTCAGTGCGATACTCTTTACTTTCAATCAAGGCTTAGTGAACAACTTTTTGTCAGAACTAGTGAAATTGTTCGATATGCGGATAGCCACTGTTTGATAACTAAAGTCATCGCTGTAATCAATGGGGTGGCAGTGCATCTAACTAGGTATTGCATTGAATGCTGATGGAGAATAAAGCTGTTAGATTTAACGTTTACAGTCATGCGATGTACTGGGCTAAGTATAGGCCTGATATAATCAGGAATGAGTTGCCTGAGCTTTGAATCTTCGATTTCGTGGATGGTAGGTACAACTTCACCACTCACCTGTTTCACAGAGGTCCATATGTAAATTTCAAATCCTGGTAGGTTACTAAACGTAGGACAGCGTTTAGAATGTTTGAGAACGCATAGTCGGCGCGGAGTTTCACGATATTTTTCATCGTTCCAAATACTGTGCATTTATCTCCAGATGGTCATTGTTTTTTCGCCTTCAATGTGTGTTTTAAAAGTAGCCTGTGTTTAAAAGGCATTCGCTACTGCTTTTGTTCAGCGGAATTCACTGTGTATGAAACAATAAGCTTCGGCTTTTAAATCTTTGCAGTTACTCTTACAGAATATATGGGTCTAAACTAAAATTCTTTATCCTACTGGTACTTCGTTCTGCTTATCCCTTGTCAATCTGTCACACGATTCGTCTGTGACAGTCAGTCTGATAAAGATTCCTACTTATCAATTGTGATCATTGAGGTTACCACTTGCACCATGTCTTTTTGCAATATACACTCTGAGCATGAGGGATTTAAACCACGTACTAGTCTTATTAAAATCTTCCGCACTAATACTTCTCTATTCCACGGCCAACCAAATGCCTGCGTTCAGTCAGTCATAATCAATCGACCCCATCTATTACGTCGCGTTAATGGAAACTAAGTATCTCGTTATGGCAGGCATAGATATATGCTAAACTCTGGGTAACTACCTAAAGTTGTTTACATTCCGTGATTGGAAGACAAACGCTTATCTGGACGACGTCATAACACCGTGACACGCGCATACTTTGGGTGCCTTGCGTGCTGCTGTGACACATATTCGAACAGTTGCCGGTGAGATTCGATTGTCTGTTAGTCCCAGTGGTTGGGGCGAAGTTGTAACACTTCCCATGGCATATATCGTCCATGAATATGTATGTTCGTACATATAATGGTCAAATTATATTTTTTGTCCACAACGTAGTTATTTGCTTAAACGGTCGGTGTGCATTTTTTTAAAAAGACGAACTCGAATGAGGTTTTAAGTTTTTTGTTTATTTCTACCATTTGCTTATCTTATCAGCGATTGTAGTGCTGTCTTTGTCACTCGGAGTAACACTTCTAATCCTCACTATTCTGTTCCTACAGTATACAACTTGAGTTAGCTACTACCTCAGTTCATAATGACATCTTTCAGGAGGCCTTTCTATACCCAAAAGTCACTTGTTCAAGGTCGTCCTTAAATCGATAGACTCAGGAATCTCGGGTTTCCGTTATATATCATTTTTATGTTACCGGCCAACTCTAGTTTCTGCAGTTTTCCATCTGACGCGTTTGTATTTTTGACCCCTTTCAGGTATGGGACTACGAATCTGGCGAGTTCGAACATACTCTCAAAGGTCACACAGATTCCGTGCAAGATGTTGCATTTGACCCCACAGGCAAACTCCTTGCTTCGTGTTCAGCTGATATGCAAGTCAAACTATGGGATTTTACAATTTATCAGTGTATAAAAACTCTGACTGGTCATGATCACAATGTATCCAGTGTGGCATTCCTCCCCTCCGGCGATTTTCTAGTCAGTGCTAGTCGAGATAAGACAATCAAAATGTGGGAAGTGTCGACCGGGTAAGTAACACTTTACTGCATTACTTAGGTTTACATGGAATTGCAATTTGACGTTTGGTTCGAAATTAGTTTCGGTTTTGTTAATAGGACGACTAGATACATTTCGATATTGGACCGGGATGCTGTATCCTGCTAACGTCTTCCTTATTCTGTAGTATTTCTTCCGCACCTGATCTTTTTATCCGTTTTTTCTCTGTTGTACTTTCTATCCCCCTGTTCAAATACGGGTCATGCTCCAGGCAAAACCTGTTCCGTGTAAAATTGCGCGTATCACTAGTCAAATACAGTGGTTCCGTTAGATTTTTGCTTTGCAGGCTAAACTCTGCTCACACTTGATCGCGTGCTTCACTTACAGAATGACTCCTCTGACCGTTGCCCACCAAAAAGAGACCACACTCGATCAGCTTTTGTGAACTCGGACTGTGTTCACACCAACTAAGGAATCATCTTGATTGCAGTTTTGTCCCCCACGTTTAACATTGCAGCGATAAGTGTATTAATTTAGAATAGTACAGTTACTGCGTGTCCTCTCGTGACTATCCTGCAACTTGGTCACTACCCACAAGCATTTATTGCTGTATGGTTTGACGTTTGAATTCGGTCACACCATATGTGGGTCATCAACTTAGCGACCAGCTTACTAGACTCACAAGCACATATTCTGGAAGTTTTACTCCTTGTTTGAACGGTTATGTACATCACTGTACATCGCTGCCAAAAGCGAAACCCGATTCTGTTGTCTCTTTTCTGAAGAGGTCAATCGAGGAACCATCTGGATGTGTAAGCTGTTGTCAACCGTAAATGGTATCCAAGTAGTAAAATCCAACAATTTTGTTGGTTAATCGTTTCCTTGTTTGCTTGCTGTTATGAGATCTTATTTTCACTATGTCGGACGGTTACCGTTTTGAACCAATCATTAGCATCGTAAACAGCAGTACATGGTTCTTACCGATTCCCAACTCCCACACAACCATGCAGAATAAAAGCAAACCCTGGTCAGAAGGATAAAACGCAATAGGAGGGATATGACTACTAAAACTGGTTCGTCCGTATTCAGACATTCAACACCAAGATACCCACACCTTGCAAACGAACATTCGAGCTTCATAAGTGACAGGCCTCATCAGCAAGAGAGCCTCCTCACGGCTTCCACTACCCGCATCCTTAAGACCATTTATTTCCAAGACAACTCGGTCTAATGACAACAACATTCACACCACTGAGCCCAAATGGTCGCTGTCTCACCTAACGTCTCCAGCCACAAACTCCGTTAGTCACGAGGTCCACAACCCGAGAGACGCATACGACCAACATTTCTCTCCGCCAGGTCATCATCTGTCTACCTCGCACCTTACGCCACTCGGCAAAGAAAGCTCGATGTGGCAGACGACTAACTGACAACCTTAGTACATGACCTAGCCACCTAAGTCAGTGTAAACGGAAGGATTGAACAAATGAACTCGTTCGGCACTCACTATCAAATAACCTCCTCCGTAACCTCTGTGCTGCTTACTCCTTGGTGCCACCCGATGCGAGCAATCGAACACGAACAACAATGGTCAAATCCCTGAAGACGGTTGACATGTTCTGCCGTGAGCAGTCAAGTTTCACAGCCGTTAAGGAATACACCTCTTATTGTCGCCTTATATATGCAACACTTAAGCACCAAGAGATGGCTCTCTGGCACTAGAGGTATTTAGATTGGCGAATACCACCCAAGCCTTAGAGGTACGCGTTTCCCTTTCGTTACCTACATTTTCGCCGCCGTTGCTGCAGTCGCCTAAGTACGTGAACTGGTCAACAACTTCCATAATATGCGTATCCAACCTCAAATCCACGTAATCACAACAGTCTTGCAGGAGCATTTTGTTACCTCATGCTGAAAAACGTATTCCGAAGTAGTTGGGGGATTGTGAAACACCGTCATAGACAGCAATATATCAGTGGTTCACATTAATGCTCAACTGTCACACAACCACGAAGAAGAAGAAGAAACAAACTCTGTTTCAGAAGAGAGAAGAAAGAAAAGGGGAAGGTGAGGGGACTTAACTACTAAAAAATAGCTACCTCTACACTCAAACAAATAACATCAAGGCGCCTACACCTTGCAAACAAATAACCGTGCTGTAAGTGAAAGTAGGGCGTCATCAACAAGACAGCTTCCTCACGGCTTTCACTGTTCCACGTCATTAAGTGCACTCACTTCACAGACAACTCGGATAAACAACGACAACATTCATGTCACTGAGCTCGGTTAGTCGCCACCTCACCTAACGTCTCAAGCCACGGGCTCTGTGAGTCTCGAGGGCTACAGCCCGGAAGAAGAACCCGATCTACAGTGCCCAACCCCTTCGTGAACGATTTCATTTGTCTACGCCAGATCATCATCTGTCCACCTCGCATGACCTAACCACCTAAGTCTGTGCAAATGTAAGGACTGAACGAAAGAACTCGTTTGACAATCAGTGCCAAACACCCGCTTTCTAACCTCCTCGTTGCTTACTCGATGGTGCCACCCGATACGAGCGATTGAACACAGACATCGGTGGTCAAATACCTGAAGACGGTTCACGTCTTCTACCCTGAGTGGCCAGGTTTCGCTGCCGTAAAGTAATACAGCCCTCACTGTTGTCTGATATACGCGACCCTTGAACTTCAGAGAGATACCTTTTTGTCGCTATAAGTGCCTCAGATTAGTAAACACCACCCTAGCCTTAGAAATACGCGTTTCTATTTCATTCCCTACAACTCCGCCGTCGCCGCTGATGCAGCTTCCCAGGTATACAAACTGGTCAACAACCTCCATGACTTCAGTATCTAACATTAAATCTAAGTAATTACAATAGTTTCGCAGAAGCACTTTACATTTTGAGGTTGCAAAGCGCATTCAGAAGTATTTAGCAGAACGGGAAATGGCGTTGAGCTTTGCTTGCGCCACTTGAAAATTGTCAAACAACAACACCTTATCGTCAGCATAATCAGGATCAGTCAGCCTTCCACCAGGTAGGAGGTCCTCATCGGCATCATTTGAGCGACGCAGACAGTCCTCCATGACAAAATTGAATAAAAATGTTGAAAGGGGACAGTCTTGACGAACGCGGCTCCTGGCGCTGAAACTGTCAGACAGCTTACCGTAGACCCTGACCTGCGCCGAAGTATGGGAGTAAAGCGCCGACAGTATGTTCACATACTTGGTCGGTACACCCTTGCGTTTAAGCGATCTTTCGGCGGTATACATAACGCTTTTCCAAAATTTGACGAAGGGTAAAAATGTGATTCATGCACCCCCGACCAGGACGAAACCCTGCCTGATTGTGAAACAACGTCTAGCGTTGTCTGTGCTGTTTGAAAGTTGTCCAACTGCAACATCTTGTCATAAGTATAGTTAAGACTAGTCGGTCTTTTACCAGGTACTAAATCCACCCGACGTTTTCGAAGTGTCGCAGACAGTCCTCCATTATTTCGCCTATAACAAAAACAAAAATGTTCAAAGTGGGCAACTTTTTAGTACGTCATTCCTGGTGCTGAAACTTCCGGACAGTTCACCGTAAACTCCAGCCTGAGATGAAGTATGGGAACAAAACACCGACAGTATGTTCACATGGTTAAAGGGATTCTAAAAGTATATTTCGATTCACGGATTTGAACGCACCTTAGTAGTCGGGAAGCACAGCCATTTTTGACTAGCAGTATACATGACACTGTCCCAGAATTTGGCGAAGAGTGAAGAATCTGATCGATATATCCCCGTCCAAGACAAAACTCTGCCTGTTCTTCTCTCATGTCTACCTCCCTAGCTGCAGCGAGTTGACGAACCATAATGCATGTTAGTACCCTGATAATGACTGAGGTCAGGTTAATCCCCTCATAGTTTCCGCAAAAGCCCCAGACTCATTTATTGAATATTGGGACTATTATTGAGTATCCCCAGCACAGAGGAGTTTTCTCCATCGTCCACACAGGTTGAAATTACTGAGCCAGGATCTAACGCCTCCCCCATCTTCTTTGTGAAGTACTGGCAGGAGGTCATCTGAGCCAGCAACCCTGTTACATTTGAGAACCGAAGTTTTGGACAAATAATATTGCTCAGTTGTTGGACTATTCCGTCTCTTCTGATTGGTTGCGCACTGCTTTCTTTTGTTTGTTTTCCTGATTCATGCACTCTCGTCACAAATATTTCGTTATCGTATCGCCAGATAGTGATGGAATGGTTCCGCCCTCAATGATTGGCTTGGGTAAGCGTTTAAACTATCATCGCAAGTACTACGTGACCCCGTCATTAACTATGATCGCGTGTTAGTGTTGCTGGACAGAAACAATATGCACATTCTTGCGATCCTAATTGCTATGTACTAAGCGACAAAGTGGATCGCTGTGTAGCTTTTATTTCACGTGAACTAGTTCACGTAGAGAGTTGTTGCTACGGTCTGTCATCACTTACGAAACAATCGCTGCTGCGTGCTTATTTCGAACGTCCTCTTAGGTTTTGTAAATATTTCACCATGTGTGATCCTGTTGTTTTACTTGTGTTCATTAATTTCCAAGGGTACTGTATACAAACTCATGCAGTGCTTATAAATTCCTCTGATCTAAATTCAAATAAACACTTACGGGAATTTCCTGGAAATAAATTTTACTGGATATCTTACCGCTAACGGTTCCAAATCGCTTGCTTACCTTGTGTGTAGAATGGAGTGCTGTAAGCCTATCACAAATGCTACCATACATATTACAATCTGTATAACGACGATGCGACTCACTTATAAGAAGAGAACAGAATTTTGCTTGTTTATCAGCCAGATATAGGTACGACGCATCAGAGTGGGCGATATTTAATGTAGGATGTGAATGAATGCTTGTAATGATATCGATCCATAGTTCCTGTCAGCATGCAGCTGCCAGTCACGTGAAGTAATCGCAGTCGAGCAAGCGAGCGCACACATCATGTGCGCTTTCACGTAGTTGTAGTTGTTCTTGTTCACCTTTTCATTTTATTTGCACTTTTGCAACATTCTTTGTCTGGTAATCACGTGCTTTTTTGTTAGCGTTAAAGTCATTATCATATCCCATCCTGGTCCGCCTGTTTAGGTAATCATTAGGATCTCGACCAAACGGCGAGTCATTTCTGAAGGCCTTGCACCCCTTGAGGTTTGCTCTATAGTTGTGGTTAACGTTCATTTCTTGCTTCTGCGATATTTCTTGGTGTCTCGATCATTCATTCAGGCGGTGCTGGAGCTACTGCTTCCCACAGCAATGGCGAGGGATATCCCAGAGGAAAAAGCTTCCTGGTTTCTAGTTTTCTGCTGCATTGAATCCTCATTTTTGTCATTTGTCTCTGATCATCTCTAAATCTCACGAACTTGTCTTTACGAGTCGGTCCAATATATGTTCGAGTTGCGTACAATTGCATACTTTGCCTGGGTTTTTTCGATCAAAGCGCTAGTTCGAATGGACTGATTAAAGCCTTGCGTACATATAAGGGACATTTCGCTTCATGCAGCTCGTCATCGGTGTTGATACACCAATGATGTTTTCTGATGCTTTACTGCAAAATCCCTAGTTTAGAAAGTAATGTTGGAAAGTGAATTAACCGGACTTATTTCGTAATTTTTGCGTCTACAGGTGAACTCTCACGTGAAAATGATTGCATTTTATGGGCATACAACTGTGTTTTAGTTTCATCTTTCTTATTCTTATCTATCAATAGTTGTGCTTTGTTTTCGGCTGTTTGTCCGTTTTGTTGTTCCTCTTTTGATAGAAGCTTCTATCAGGGTTTTACTTTCCTTCTAGTCCTCCATCCCTTCTCTTCAAGCGTGCGCTCCTGTGTTAATTAGACTCTGGTCTGTGCTTCACAGGTGTATTACCTAACGTGTTTATCGGTATACTAGCTTAGTGTGCCTCTCCAGTTGCTTCCTTTTTGCTCTTCACTTTGCTGTTTGAGGGATCCAGAACGAACCAGTATGTTAAATGATGAACCCGGTTTTATGTAGCTCACTCTAATGTGTGTATGAACTGATAAAGAAGGTCTTGTGCACTTTTTTATTACAGAGTATCGCTCTGAAATGAAGCTAGTTTATCTCCATATGTGGCTGGCCTATGGTGTCTAAATGAGTCCGTTTATTCGCACTGCATTTTCGTTTTCTGGTGGCAAAGAAAACTAGTTTGTATTCTTAAAGTAGACCTGAATTTTCCAACTCCACGATGTTTGATTAGGCTCCCTAGAAGATGCAGATTATAATTTGCCTTCGTTCTACACATACTTATTGTATATCTCTTTCCTGCGTATATAATTACAGTATACACGTAGCTTTAAACATTTGTTCTTCTCGGAGAGTCGAAAAAGTCAGAGCTACTTTGTTTTAGTTGTACGAACACGTTACTCTGAAATGGGATATGTTGCTCTAACATGAAGTGTGACCTGAATCATTTTCGAGCACCTCCATTCTTCTCTTACGCCTATTATTATTTGGGGAATGCGAGTGCGATTGTAGACTTGTGATCCCAACTTTTAGAACAACATCCGTCAGCCCTAATTTGAGCACATAAGTGCGTCCGTTTTCTTATTTCTGGCAAGTCAGAAAACCCCAAACGTCCTTAGTTATGTCCGGACGTGGACTCAACGTTCTGCTACATAAGTCACATTTGTGCCGTTCAGAAATTATCTTGTTGAAACGTTCAAAATCCACTAGCCATTATATCCGAGGGATAGTGAAAGGCGTGAAAGTGTGAGTAAATATGACTGCACAACGCGGTTCGCTTTGTGAAGGCCGATTCACAATTGCCGTTGAAATGTCGAGGTCATTGTGTCAGCTTCAAACAGGTGCTGACTGCAAAGTAGTTTTTTGGTCTTCAGATCATGCTAGTAATTCATCCATTCATCTGGTCGGTCAAAATTATCTGCATATTTCTACTGAAGGTTATTGTCTTCCATTCTTCTGTCTGCGACACATGCTTCTCTACCTCCAATAATCACGGGGTTTTATACTAAATAGTAAACTGCGTAGTCTCCGAGTCGTCTGCTATCCAGAACTGACTGTGAACAGTTTCACATATTTGGGTAGCACTATCTCGTCAGCCTGTAATATTGCTGATAAGATATCAGCGAGGATAGCAAAGGCACGAGTTGCCTTTGCCAAACTGCATCATCTGTAGCGTCGAAAAGACGTCCGGCTGTCACTGAAAGGAAGGGTATATAATGCCTGTGTGCGTTCCATTTCGTTTTATGCTTCGGAAACGTGGCCTGTTCACAAAGAAGATATCAACAAACTTGCTGTGTTTGACCATCGTTATCTCCGCCAATTGGCCCATATTAAGTGGATTGATTGCGTGAGCAATGTGGCCGTTCGCCGGCGCGTATTCCGGAATGCTCGGAATGCGCGATCAATTGGTCAACTAATTACGTTGCACAGTTTGAGATGGTTGGGTCATGTCCTCCGTATGCCAGCTGAGCGTTTACCGTACCGGGCATTATATACTGAGACCACCAACAATTGGGTAAAACCGCGTGGTGGTCAAGCAACAACGTGGTCACGAAATTTGAAGACCTTGACTGCTCCATTGAGCAAAGTAGGTAGGTGTCGCCTGCCTGGATGGGGTCCTCGTGACCACCCAAACCGCTGGTTAGAGACGCTATCCGAGATGGCGATGTGTCGCAGTCAATGGCGTACCTGTATCTATACCATTTCTAGTTCTTCCGGCTAGTCTTCTTTTATTAATTCTCAACCTTCTTAGTAACTTTCTTCTTCTAGGATATTCCACGTCACTGTTGAGTTGAGCGGCGGCCCGAGCCACAGTACCTTTTGGTCAGGCTCATGGCTGTGATGATGATGATGACTGACACAATCCACGAGTGTTTGGACGGTTGTTCTTGAATGGTTGGTTTCCAGTTGTGTTCAGATTTCTCTTACAGTCGATACGCTATTTGAAACCTTTCATACTATTCTCCTTCGAGTTCGATATGAGCAAATTCATCCGACCGCTTCGTTTCTCAGTGCTACTCACATCGGTAGCAATAAAAAATAAGTGTATTGTTGGTTTAGGTCCTTCTCCTCGTTTTGCAGTATTTCTCGATTCCTAAGTTACAACGTTGAACCAGTGCCCCTCCCTAACTCCGTAAGCTATGTTCCTCTGGTCATGTGTGTTTCTGCTAAACATGGTCTGTCACTTGCGATCGTCAAGTTGCCGGTGCTCGCGCTATGTTAAGCATGTATTTGAATGACACTGAGCCTGCGTAAGGTGAATGGAGCTGAACACAAGGGAATGAAAGTTATGCATCCTCTTGAAACACCATAGTCCATTTTGGACGCGGTGCGATTCTGCCTTAGTATACTAATTGTCCTTGTTTGTTGCCCCAAGTTATGCGCAATCGCATGTTCTTACGGAAGATTTTAATCAGTTGTCTTGCAAATAATTGAATGAGTTGTGCAGAACGATCTCACATCTGTATAATTGTGGGCTGGAATGTTTCACCACCCAAACAGATTCGTTGCCGTTATATGCAAAGACCGCTATTGTCTCCGCGCTGTTTGTTAAAGTTTAGCTGTACACGACAATGTTTAAGTGGCACTTACATCATTATGGAGTATCTGTTTAAACTAGCTGACCACAGGTCTGCTTGAGTTTTCTTTTGTTGTATCAGCCTTTGTTGCTGTGACCTTGAACGTTGGTTGCTGGTGTAGGTGCGGACAATGGGAAGTGCGAAGCCGTCTCAGCCTCATCTTATACTAAAGATTGTTATCATATGAACTTCACCCCTGTTTCGTCACTACATCCTTCTTCTGATAAAGTTTTAGGTCAGCTGATTTTAGTGGGAAGCACAAACTTTAATGTTCGTCTTTGGACTAATTACTGATACACATCCTCGTCCAACTCATATATTAGGCATGCTCGTATTTTCGATGCAAGTACGTTCTCAGGAGACTGCGCTTGCTTAAAATGTGTCATTTGTATTGCTGTCATCACTTCTCTCTTCCCGTGTGTTATTTTGTTTCGTTACACTGGTCCTTCGATGTGTCGCTGGGTATCTCGCTTTCCTCAGAGTCGATATTATCACCGTTTGCTGATGAAATCATCAACGTTATGCAGTTGGTCCAAAGTCTCACGTTGCTGGTCTGCTTTTATGCTGGCAACCTACAATGATAGCTCTTCACTGTAGCAGCATGCTGCAGTCACTGGCGTGCATGTATCAGTATTTGCTTTCGCGTGAATTTTTTGTGATATTCCTCGTCATCTCCTGTTGTGCTCGTGTCACCATACCATCTGGTCAGGCTCATGACCGTTTGTATATGCGCGTACGCCCCTCAGTAGAGAAATGGACAGATACAATTAGTGTCAATTAGCTGCCATAGACCTGACATTTGAATTGTATGGTTGTCTCTCGCTACACTGGCTGAATATTCACTCTCCCGAAGTAAATAAGGTAATTTACTTCCATTACTCCTCATTTATTAACTTCCATTGATTGTGTGATTGTTGCTGAGAGCCGCTCGTTCATCCTGCCAAGATGTCACTAGATGCAGCAAAAACTCATCTAGGTGGGCATGCTGGCTGTTAACACCCATACGTTGGCGTTGGGGTGCAGAAGGCAAACTGTTTGATCAGGATTACGCCACAGGAACCTAGATGGATGGGTATGCGTACAGTTTGATAGATGAGCTATCCAACAACAGTATGAACATTAAAGAGTTGTAGTTAGTCAGTTCATACATAAACTACTGTCTGATTAACTGGAAGGAATGAGTTGGTCTTACGTTAATTTATTGACTGTGTTTTGGCTACATGTGCTCATTGAAAGAACATTTACTGTCATTGTTGTCCGTTGAGACTGATCGGGTATTTTAAAGTTATCCTGTCCTTGTCCACCACTGCAGCCCCATACAAAGGTCACAGTCGTTTCACCACGCAAATGACTCCATAGTGGTGATGTCACTCTCTTCCCCCCAGCTGTATCCACCATTCGGGATGTATTGTTCACTCAAGCAAACAGGTGATCTTTTTCCTAACGGATGCAAGCCGACTAGCTATTGCCAACTAATTCTCAAGAGTATCTTTGCCTAGTCGTTTGGTGTGCCTGTTCTAAACTTTCATTAGGAGCCTTCTTTATCGACTGATAGAACAAGTCGGTTATATTTCTTCTCGAGACAGTCAGGTAATCTGAGCATTACTCACAAGAAAGTGTGATTAAGCGTTTGTATGTGGTCATCCGATCGTGTCTATTGTGGGGCCAGTTTCGCACGTTATCGCCTTGTGAAAGCCTGGCTAGAGTTCAATTCCCGGTCATGTCCAAGATATGCATTACTGGCGAGCTCCAACGAGACCGAAAATCAAATGTAATGCTTTTTAAAGGACCCTACTGGGAAGTCTGTGGAAATTTGAGAGCTGCGATCAGTTGGTGTCGTATAGGAGTATTTGAACGCTCATCATGCTAAAGTTGTATAATGGACCGCGGGTAAAATCGTTCGATAAGTTTGACTCAAGCTGTTTGAATAGCTGTGTGCCACTGCATTCCTGAACCAAGTGGAAGTTTGTCGTTCTGGTTTACTGCACTGCTTGTACATTCTATCTCTGTCGCATTGATCATGTGTTGAAATGTTGGTGGTTTCGGTATGCGTTTAGTTGCACTTCATAGTCACGTGAACGCTGAATCAGCCTGTTTAAACTCCGATGCCTGCTGCCCCTTAGCCCACGTGCTCGTGACGCACTTAACTTTAACAATTTTTGACATTATTTTGCGTGTTCACATGTGTCTGTTTCTTCTGCTGTTTATCAATATGGTGTGAACCGTGAATCCTCGTGAAATATTTCGATTACCTTGCCATACATGTGCAATTTGAGTACTGCTGGAGTGTATTGATTAGTTCTGGTTAATCGAAAATATTATACGGCTCATTTTGTTTACGGTCTCGGTGTCATGGCGGAAGTGAATGTAATGATTGACGTAACTTTTTCGAACAGTTTGGTAGGCCAAACAGTTACTTCATAATGGATGCTCATCAGCTGACATCCTTGCCTTAGAAAGTGTGTCGGGTGTTTTTCTGATGTGTTATTTTTGAGAGCATAAATCATGTCTGCGTTTCGTCCACAATGTCCACTTACTTAGCACTACACTGTCGTATCAAACTTAGGGAAAAGCAGTCTCAGAAAAAGGTAAGTTTTTCACACTATGGATGTATAAGTAGCATTTTCACTGCACTGTTCTGAACCATTTTCCCTAGCAAAGTCGCCCAAAAAATATGTGAAACTGTTTCCTTTGTGAAGATTTTCAGTCGCCATACCGGGTGTTTTTCAGTAGTGTTTGATATCGTTTTCGCTATCCAACTTTATCTTCATAGATGTTCTGGTTGACACCTTTGGGTGAACCGTGGCACCGGGCTACTCTTAATGACTTACTTGTTAACGCAAAGTATACACAAGTATACACAGACTTGGATGGTTAGGTCATGTATTAAGGATGCCACCTAGTCGTTTACCACAACGAGTACTGTTTGTCCACGCTGCGGCCGATTGGCACAAGGTGCTAGATGGACAGATGATGACTCCGCCTAGATAAATGAAATCGTTCACGAAGGGGTTGGTCACTGTAGACCGGGTTCGTCTCCCTCGCGACTCACAGAGTCGGTGGTTTGAGACATAAGGTGAGATGGCGGCTAACCGAGCGCAGTGGCGTGAATGTTGTCGTTGTTTTTCCGAGTTGTCTGTGAAGTGAGTGCACTTAATAACGCGGGGCAGTGAAAGTTGTATGGAGGCTGTCTTGCTAATGACGCCCTACTTTCACTTATAACTCGGTTGTTTGTTTGCAAGGTGTAGGCACCTTGATGTTATTTGTTTGAATGTAGACGTAGCTATTTTTAGTGACAAAGTCCCCTCCCCCTTCCATTTTTCTCTTCCATCTTCCTATATAGGTTTTTTTCTTCGTGGTTATGTGACAGTTAATCATCAATGTGAATCACTGATGTATTGCTGTCTATGATGATGATGATGGTACATAGCCGACACGATCCCTCCGCTTGTTGTTGAATAACTTGAACATTTGTGCTGGTCTGTATAGAGAAGGTGTTTTGCCTCTTCAGTTTTTAAACTATTGAACATGGATTGATTCTGAGTTACTATAAGCAGCCGACCGTTGGTTGTTAATTTTTTCATTCAACTAAACAACCCCGTCTCTCGAGGATAGCGAATGCGCGTGCTACTCTCGCCATCTTTCGTAATATGTGCCATCGGAAGGATTTCCCGTTAATTAGTTTTAGGATGTGTGCAGTCTGTCTTTTGTTCCACGACTCACAGATAATAAGAGCGTGAACAGGCTTACTATAGTTGGTCACTGTTCTTTCTGTCAGTTGACCTGATCTCTTTTGTTAGTATCAGTTCGCCAACACGCATTAAAAACCCGGGTGTATGGTCGATGGTCCAGTGTGTACAAGTTCACAACTGGTGACGGATGGCTCTTCAACATTCCCCATTAAACGTTACGGAAAATGAAACCACGGTGATCATGGTATGGATTGTTAGTGTTTGACGCTTATTAGATTCGGAATTTTTCGATTATCCCCATCGCAGACTGGCTTGCTCACATTAAAACAATTTCGAAGTCCTTTACTTGGCCATATTTTCTATACCATTGTCGTGTCTGGTAATAGCCGGCCCACGTTGGCATTGTATATGGTTCACAGCAACATGTGCACATTTGTTTTAGGTGCCTCAAAATGCGTCATCCTGGTCGTTGGGTTGGAACGATGAACTGATTATGCGAGGGTGGTGATCCCTCCCCCTTAACACGTTCACTTTTCCGGAGTTATCGACCTTCTTGTTCCTTTGAAAGCTCATTGTACGCATTCATGTAAATGCTTATGTATGTGCGTATATACATTGATGTTAGCGCCTTCAAGGAAGACCACCCTTTGTGGATACCACCTTCTCACGATCCTGTGTTGCTTCTGTAGGATTTCGGGGTCCTGTTTAAACCACCTTCCGAATACCTTAACGGAGCTTACTCAGATTTGACTAGGCTTCCCTTCTAGACGGACTACAGTGCACATAACCACAATTTTATCCCTTGAAATATAACATCCAGCTGACCCCAGCCAGCTGATCTGATCAGTTTGCTGGCAGCTGAAGTTGTCTACCTTTGTTAGTCTCATTGGCTTCATATGAAACATGTCATTTTTATCACTCTAGTGTACTTTATACCAGATACATTCCACACACCGTTCGACTTATATCCTGCAAAATTACCTATAGTCTTTCGGTACGCAGTGGTTTGGATTCGTTTCATATACCCCTTACTGCTCGTATTTTCTGTGTGACAAATCTCGAATCGAGGTGCATGGGACAGACGCGGCTTCTCCCACGAACTAGGTTTCAGCGCGCATGGAATATCCTCAGTGAAGACAAGAATCTCTTGGGAACGGTGGACAAAATGTGGTGTCAGCTGTGCGATGTGCAAACCGGTTCAAACGATCATAGCGAACTTTTCACTGTAATGAACCAAGCTGCTTGTTATCTTGTGTATCTATTATACATAGTCCGGATTGTCGCCGTCCTCAGGAAGGACCACCTTAACTGAGACACGTCAACTGGTCCCTCCAGGTGAAGACTGATATATGGACACAGCGAAGCGGACGTATTTCTGTGTTCGCGTGTATACCTGTCTGTCTTTTTCGTAGTCCAACATTGAATCTTGTTTTTCATCTTTATCCTCTTTGGAATGCAGTAACGTGCATTCGTATACTGAAATGCTTTTTGTATTACATTTTACATTTCTTTCTTCTCAGTTTAACTCTTATCATTGCAGTCTTTCTCTCTGCTTATTTTCTAAGAGGTAAGGGTTTCCTTTTCGTGCTAGCCAATTACCTGGCTAACCAGCACTGGCCGGCTGGACACAAAGGCTTCACATACCTACTGGTCTTATTCTTTCGGGTTTACATCGGATACGTGGTGTGTGTGAGTGGAACCGCAAATGCTTCAGCGCAAGCCAATTTGGGCGGTGGTTTGAAGCGCAGGTGTCCTTTGGCTTCGGTCGCTGTAACAAGCTAATCCGTTTGGGATGCCGCCAACCATGTTTGTGTCATATTTGAAGTAATTCATTTTATAGGTTCATACTCTTAAGTTTGTGTAGTTGTTGAGTGCCGTCTGTTATTGTTGATCCAAGGAATTCAGTATGAAAGTGACTCAAACAAGTAACCGTAACTTCCGTTAGCTGACTTTGTTAACACTATCGTCTCCTGACTCATTGGGTTTCACTCATTCTGACCTTTAAAGTTTATGTTGATGAAAATGTCCTAACCCACTGACTAGCACCGATTTCAAAGGAATAACTATAGCATCGTGATCATTGCTACGTGAACTTGTGTTGTCGTCTTGCTAACGGTAGTTGATCGTATCTATGACATGTTTATATTTACCCTCAAGTTACTGCATCAAAACGTTCGTTGGTCACTCGGAATGGATACGATGTGTTCGCCCAGGCCCTGAAGGCAATCTTCTGGCTAGTTGTTCGAATGACCATACAATCCGTGTTTGGTCTGTGGAAACACGAGAATGCGTCATAGTGTTACGCGGGCACGAACACGTAGTCGAGTGTATAGCTTGGGTCACTCATCCACAGAGCGTTCTGGCTATCACTAATCCTACCAATTCGGGCAGCACCGCCACCGGAGACGGCCCGGGGTCCACTGGCAGCGTACAGAACGGAATCCCTACAGAGAATGATTCCTCCCTCATCAATCCGGTCAATTTCGCTCTTCTGCTTGCTTCAGGATCTAGAGATCGTTCAGTGCGGATGTGGGATGTTAACACAGGCGTATGCCTTTTTGAACTGGTAAGCGTGTGTGAGTATTCCTCAGCAGTGTTGCTTTGCTCTTTTACAATCTTTGGTTTGCGTTGGTTTTTTTCTGTTTCATAGACCCGATAATATATTCAATCTGTATGCAATCTGTTAGACAATTCGTGGCTACTGAACTTTTCTGTAACCCACAACTACATCAGAGCTACTTCGGACCTCAAATTATTTGTTATAGATCACACTATTCGATATCCCAATGTTCAAGGTATCTGACTTGAAATCCATTCTTGGTGCAGTGACGTGCCGTCACGTTATGACTCTGATTTCCTGTTTAACGAATGAAATGCAATCATTTATAGGTCGCCATATATCTAACTGGACGTCGCTGTCGCTCAGGACATCATTCACCACAACATTGATGAGGCATATTATGGAATTCTGTAAAACCAGAACGTAAACAAAATATCTATGTAGAAGCGATTTTCTGGACGTACTCACATCGCCGTTTGTGACACACCACCCTGCCGGATAGCGTTTCTGTCTGACCATTAGAGGAACTGCAAAATCCCCAACATTGCGTGCAACATCCACTGATTTAACTGATCTAAACAGTCAGGATCTCATTATTCGGGGCCACGTCGTTCCCTGACTTCTTCGTGATTTCACCTTACAGTAAACGGTCTCTCTAAATAATGTCCGGTGCGGTATACACTCAAGTGGTATGCGAGACACATGACGCAACCAAAACAGACTGCATTTCTATTGTTTGTCCAATTGACCGTTCTTTCGAATTTGTTGGGCCGACCTTAGCGACCAATAGCAGTGCCCACGCGACCATCCCATCCACTGTGAGCCATTTGGTGGAGCTAGTGATGGTCAGTCATTGCAAGTCTGTTCACATCTTCGTTACAAGTTGGTCGCATTTTCGGACGACAACAAAAATGGGTTTTACGCAGGAAGTGTACCACTTTCCTTCGACAACCAGACAGCTTTCGGAAACCACAGATGGCAGATACTTTCAAAAGTGTCATATGTGTTCATTTGTCTAACTGAACTTGTTTCGGTAGCTTTTACAAGCTACCGAGATTATGTTTCCGGAGTAGACGAAACGGTCAGTTTAGTACCGAAGTAAAATTACGTACCGTTGAGTTCCCCAGGTACAGCTTATAGCATGTCATTCTTGAGTAAATTGACTAGGAAGAGAGATATTTAGCTTTGCTGGCGCACACCACTGAAAGCGATGAATGTTCGAGATAGTTGATTATCAACTAACATTTTTGTGCCAAGCGAGCAGGTTCACATGTTTCTCTGGGACTCCTTTCCAAATGGAAATGTTGCTAACAGCAAAGTCTAGGACAGGCTTCAGGTCTCAACAAACTGCGGCCGTTGTTTGCCTGTACTAGTGTGGATGCTCCGAGATCTTCGATTTGAAACCTGCCTGTTTTTCACAGAGGTGGATTTGCTTTAGTTTGGTGTGCTGACGTCATAGTATACTAGCATGTAACTTGGACACAGTGAAAGCAATAATGATGTTTGTGTGGTTATCACAGAGGACTGAGATCGAAAACGGAAACAACTGTTGGTGAGCGCTACTTGAAATGCACATATTCATTTCTTCAAACCTCTCTAAAGAACGTCTTAGATTTTGACGTCAACCTCTCCACGTTATTTTTGCTCACAGAAAGAGATCGAAAATCTAAACCTGTGACCTTGCTTCCTCTCTTGATATGCTTCTGACAGAGGGCCATAGGGACCGTATAAACCATTCATTCAGTCCCCGTCGTCTGTATAGCCCGGTTTAGACTAGCCGAACTGGTTTGCTAAATTTTACACCTATCTGTTAACCAAATGCACCTGGTGAGTAGTAAGTGAACCAACTCTTCAAATGCTGTCACTAACATCAACACGATGGTCAGCACAGTCAACAACCATAATCATCGTCATAGCAGCCGAGAGCCTCATCAAAACGTACCGTGGCTCGGGCCGCCGTTCACCTCAACAGTGACATGGAATGGAATGGAAGAAGATGCTATTAAGAGAGTTAAAAATTAATAAAAGAAGACTAAACCGGAACACTAGAATTGGTATGGATGCAAGTACACCATTGACTGCGACACATCGCCATCTCGGATAACGTCTCTAACCAGTGATTTGAGTGATCACGAGGACCCCATCCAGGCGTGCGACACCTACTCACTTTGCTCAATGGAGCAGTCAAGGTCTTCATATTTCATGACCACGTTGTTGCTTGACCACCACGCGGTTTTACCCAACTGTTGGTGGCCTCAGCATAGAATGACCGGTATGGTTAACGATCAGATGACATACGGAGTACGCGACTCAATCATCTCAAGATGTGTACCGTGAGTAGTTGACCAACTGATCGCGCATTCCGAGCGTTCCGGAATACACGTCGGCGAACTGCCACATTGCTCACGCGATCAGTCCACTTAATATGGGCCAATTGGTGAAGACAACGA
>LUCH01003079.1:10577-25439 GCA_013368495.1 Paragonimus heterotremus | reverse complement strand
CCAATCGAGTAGGCATTGTTCCACTCTGGAACTCAGTGCAATTCCCATCCCAGCTTGACCGCGAGATTCAGCCTCAGCGTCACCAGAAACCCTGAGGGAGAAGCGCTTGGATCGACAGTTACCTAGAGGTGCGCTCAAATGGGTAACTGTGCTAGAATCGTAGACTCGCGTCTCCGACACACAGCACACATCAAGCTCCAGGCTTGAGAGAATACTAGCCAAAGCAGCTTGTTGACCGACTTGTCGGAGAGTACGGATATTGAAAACATCAGTGTTTACGAATTGTCTTGATCTCCGAAAATAATTATCGCTCGAGGGCACATGGAAAGCAGAAAACTCTGGGGCAAAATAGTAGGAGTAAGTCGTGGTGTGTGAATATTGTCACTGTCGGGAGAACGATAACTTCTGATACTTCCCGGTCGTTTATGCTGCGGAAGGGGGTTGACTTGAGGGACTCCACCCCGAGCCATGAAATGTTGTCTCTCACGCTTATCGTCATGTCATACCACTGAGCCACTTCTTTTCTGATACAGTTTACCGATCTATTTGCTTGAGATTATGTACATCGAAAGCATCGGTACTTACATGTTGTCTTGGCTTGATTCGACTGGGAAGATGAAGAACTTCAAAGTAAGATATAACAGGAAATAGATTGTGATTGAGTATTGTAACTGTTAGTAGTGTCATAAATTCTACTTCCTGGTTTTTATCAGATAAGAGAGTTGATTCGAGAAATCTCACCCAGAATCTCTGACTCGAAAGTCCAACTTGTCGGAGACGTCGAGACTAAAACATTGGTGTATAACTTATGTTTACTGCTACGCACACCCAATATATCTAATATTTCTTAAGTTCTTAATTTATATCGAGTTTTTTGTCCATATTGTGTAATGCACCGGTGATCCCAATCCATCATTAAGCGATCGGAATGCCTTTTGTTTGAAGATATCCTGACCCCAAGGGCTGCGGTCATTTGAGTTTAGTTTGTATCGATCAGGGTCCCTATGCTACTTATCAGTATTCTGACCTCTTCTTCCCTGCTCGAAAGGTATCAGTGTTGTAGCTGTAAAAAAATAATTCTGTCATATATTCGTCGGATCGTGTCTCACTTTCTTAGCATTACTACGCAGTCTGTGATGGGGCGTATAACTCTGAGTGTTCCTTCCCTTTCTTCTATCCGCCTTCTTTTGGTCTATCCGACATGGTTGTACGTGGTAAATCTTACGTCCTAGTCAGCATAACCCTTCGGATCTGCACTTTACTAATGGGAGTTTAATAATCCTCGGGGGTTTTGATAACTTGTTATTTGGTTAATGTTAGTTTTCTCATTCTTTGCAGCTGAAATGTTATTTTCTCGATTGTCTTTGGCATGCTTGTTTGCATGTTCGTCTTCGTTCTTATATCGATTTGGTCAGTTAGAATACCGCATTAGTGTTCGTATCACACCACTATAAACAAGGATCAATTGATCATTCCGCATTCCGATTCCGCGGGCGTTCAGATGGTGACCTTATCCGATGTGTTCTTGTCACCTGTCTACAATAGTGCATATCTGGCCCTCTGCAAACGACTGTGCAACGTAAATGAATTGTGCACACGTTTTTTCAGGGCAGTTTTATAATTGTGTCATTCATCTGAAGAAGCCGGTGTTCATATTTACGAACGACTGCCAATTTCGTTCTTTAGCGGTCTCAAAGAACGCTTCGTTGTTGCAAACACTTGGTTCCATTGACCACCGACATGATGTTGAATGGCTGATTTGACTTAGTTAGGAATCATCTGAATTATGCATGCTGAGAATCGGACCTATGACCCGTGAGTGAGTGTCAAAATGTTAGTTCATCCTATCAGACTACCGATCAGCATTCGCAAGATTGCAATGAGTTATGAGTTACCTGCAATCCATGGGTTCGTTTCCGTGACGTATGTGGTGCAGATGAGACCCAAGTCGAGACAAATATCCGATATTTCACTGGTGACCACTGGGACTAGTCGTCTGTTAAAGCTCTCCCGACATCTTTACCAGCCATGATGGATGCTTGTCAGCTTGTTGGCCATCCACGAGTGACTGATAAACTGAAGCTTATGAGTGAAAGGAACTGAAACGGCTTTGAAAAGTAAAGCTCGTCCTCAAACCGTCATTCTATCTCCGATGTATCTTTGTTTGAGTGAGGTTCGTAGTAATTGACTTTTGCATTACTATCGGAGGTTTCTGTTCACACGGTCACTTCGGGTTACTTGGTTACACTTACTTTGGCCGCAAAGGCCCATGGTAGTTGTTATGCTATTTCGTATTGCTCATCTTCAAAGCTTCGCAATTCTCAAGGCCATCGGCTGCTGCTTTCACCCTTGGTGGCGAGCTGTCGGGAGTGGTTGAGAAGTTCACTTACCTTGAGAGCTGCAGCAACGCCAGTAGAACGTCTGTTGAGATCACAAGTCGTCTAACAAAGATTCGGATGACGTTTGCCAATTTACGCCATCTATGGCGTCGGCACAATTTCAGTCTTTCCGTGAAATGCCGAGTGTACGATACGAGTGTAAGGGCAGTCCTACTTTACGGCTCCAAAACTTGGTCCATCCATACGAAGGATGTTCACAGAGTGTCCGTATTCTGCCATCAGAGCGTTGGCGGAGTGTGATGGGAACACCGTGTCAACAGTGACGAAGTTCACCAACGTGTTTTCGGGACGATTTGACTTTATCGATTCTTAAGCATGCTGTTTTCATCTCAGGCTTTGTTGCGCCTCTGTGGAGGATTGGTGAAGTGGGTAGAGTAAACCGAAAGATGACCAAGTTTTTGTCTTGATGTTACTTGTAGATAGTGGAAGGCAGGTAACACTTTTGCGGTAAGATAGGTGGGAAGTTACGTTTGGATTGTTAGCAAGACACCGTATTGCCTTGAACCCCACGCAGAAGCAGCGCATATTTACAGACCCATGCTACATGTTAGGTGAGACAAATTTAAGATTTACAAACCACAGTCGATTGAGAATAGAGACATGCTCTGATTGCCATACCTGAGTATCCGTTTTATGACAGCCTCACGGCGATTTCATCGTATTCACGGAATGGTGTGCTATAAGCGACTGCTAAAAACGCAAACATTTGGCGAAAAATTTGACTCCATTAGGTTTGGTTTTGCAGTCTTATAGGAGACTTTGCACACTCGAAATTTCGTTCAACATCAACTCCACATCTTTGTTTATATGGGACTAGATCCTATTCAAGTTTTCTGTATGCCTAGTGCTGTCCTTTAGTTTGCTCTCTAGGATACATTCCGATTAACTTAAGTTAGTTCATGGGATTAGACAGACAGACACGAAATTGAAGATGGAAATATAGGAATGCTGATTACCAAAGCAGCCACAACGTTTGTGTTAGTTTAATTAATTTTCCGGATATTATTGAGCAATTGCCTTTCCACTGATCAGTCTCTTCCGAGTCTCAGATACAAAACACTAATGTTGTAGGACTCCTGTGTACTATAGTTGCTCCTTTGCAATTGGATGGAGTGACTTATCCCGTATCGTCGGTCGAGGTTCAAATGCAAAAGTCGTTCTTATTTCCTCGGTGTATTTTCAACCGTTTATTGCCTGAAACTGGACTTTGGATGAATGCGTCGCAATTTACTGCAAACTGACTTGGCTGTTACTTTTCCCCCGTAATCTTTCATCTTCCTTTGCGAGGTGTTTGCCGTCATTCATCAACAGAGAAGGACAGAACGACCTGACTGTTCTATGCCAACACTTTCTTGCTACCTCCCCATTCCTGGACGATTTCAGTTATCTTACAGTTAGTCAGTAGCCCATTGTGGTTTTTTTTAGTATCGTGCAAATCAAACTGCAACTCTACGTCATTGTCTGTTGTCCGAATTATTCCTTGCACCCAAATAATGCAAACCACATTGAACAAAGTGGACTATTGTGCTGATCGCTAAGAAATACAGTTCGTATCCCTAATGTGCAAAATGCTGATTGAAGACTGAAGCCCTCCCGTTCCCACTTTCTTTACTATTAGCTGTCTGGTTGAGACTGTAGATCGTTCCCCATACTTAGATAGCGTCATCCTGTCAGCTTGTAGCATTACTGATATGATGCCAATCAGAATAGCAAGTGCACGTGTGATCTCTGTTAACTTGCATAATCTGTAACATAGAAAAGACGTTCTAGTGCCGATGGAAGAAAGGGTGTATAATACTTATAGGTTACTTATTTTGCGCTGTGGTTTGGTGACGTGATCTGTTCGCCATGAATGTATGGTTGACCGTCGTTGTTTCCGCCAATTAGCCCACAACAAATGGACTGATCACGTGATCAAGGCTTCCGTCCGTCAGCAAACGTCAAAAAACTCACGGTACTCGACCACTTGATCAGATAATGCAAAGATGCAGGTTAAGCTGGATGAGTCGAGTACTCCGTGTGCTAGCTGGACGTATACCGCACTGGGCGTTGTTAACCGACTGTTTATCAACTATATAAGACAAGGCCACGAAAAACTAGGGTAGCAACGTGGCTACAGAGTAGCAAAATCCCGATTGTGTTTCTCTGAGTAAAATCGACAGGCGTTGCTTGTCAGGCTGTTGATTTCGTAATTACTCAAGTCACTTATTTGAATGACTATTCGAGCCAGCGGCTTGCCGAAGTCAATAGTGTGCTTGCCTCTACAGTATTTATAGTTTCTACTGTTTTCGCCGTTTTTTAACTGTGTTTCCTCTGCTTATTAAGTAATTTCTTGGTTAAGCCACAACGAGTTAAAACCAGATGAGTCATCGGTTTTAACTCGTGGTTTAATCAGGGAATTATGTACTAATAAACATCAACACAACGCACTGTATGTTTTCTCATATCCGTTCTGTTTATTGTTCAGACGCACTTGGTTTCTTTCACTTCAGTGTTGAAGTATACTCAAGCCACTGTGGCGTTTGTTGGGCTCCTGGCTGTTATGAATGAATGTTCACGTTCAGTCATCTGTCAGCGTGTTGCAATGTATTTCCAACCGAGTCACATGAAGTCCGTCTGTCGTTAGCTGACAAAATGAACAGCGCTTCATTATTCTCAGTCTCTTTCTATGTGGCTCCGGAAATCTGTCACTTTTCACGGGCAAGCTTTCCGTCGAGCCATTTCTATCTTGAATATACCTTCGGAATGTCGATATATCACTTGTTGTACACTTGGTCTTTTCACACGACTTCGGTTTGGCTAAAACCTGTAATCGAGTTCTTGTTACCAGACGTAATATGCTCCGACTGTTGTCTAATGAAATGGTGGCATTTAACTCAAATTACTCGATGAACTACAAAATTACGTCTTTGATGTTGTGTCCGTGATCGAGTGCTAGACAACAAAGGCCAAGATATACGGGCACATGAGCGGCATGGTGTAATCAACCTCAAAACGATATTGGCAACGGCCTTGTAGAAAGCTGAGATGTCTACGGAGTAGAATCAACTGTTCGATTACATTGTAACGCTTAACCTAAAACAGGTACCAACTAGAACACATTGAACCTATTTATGAGTATATTATGTGGTGCAATCGTACCACGGCTGCTATCAAAACAGGTCGATTTTGCTATCAACGTGATCTTGCCCGAAAGCTGAAAGTGAATCCTAAACTTCTCTACAAAGAAGTCGCAGTACATTCAAAGAGTAAGGTTGACATTTCACAACTGCAAACCTGTAATGGATTTATCACTACACCTACAGAGACGGTCAACACTCTGGATAAATAGTACGTAACGGCGTATAACTGCAAATTACGAACGAATTTCCAGCTCATACGCGACAACTTAACTGAGTTACCTCAAATTGCAGCCACAAATCAGAATCAAATTGGAAACCCTACTGACTCCCAAATCACGCGGGTCAGACCTGATATCCTCTGCCACCTTGAAAAATTGCACCCCGGAATTATCAGAACCGTTTACAACACTTTTCAACCACTCGTTATCAATTACCCGCCTACCGAAAGCTTGGAAACAGTCCGCAATCACACCTATCTTCAAAAGTGGATGCATAGATGACCCAACAAACTATCGACCAATAGCATTACTTCTAGTGGTTTTCAAAGTAATGAGGAGCTTACTAAATGACTCACTCCGGGCCGTAGTTTAGGACCTCCAACTAATAACCAAGAAGCAACTGGGCTTTCATAGGGCATACTCAAGCATCACGAGTCTGCTGATTGCTCGTGATGTTTGGACGAAGGCTGCCGACGCAGGACTGGCCATAGGCGTAGTTTACCTTGATATTTCTAAAGCCTTTTAAAAGGTTGGTCAGTCCATCTTACCGCAGACACGGGATGTGGTCTCGTTGAGTGCTCATCTACGTGGCTAAGGGATTATCTGACTGAACGTAGGTTCAACGTTAAGGTGAATGGATAGCTGTCACAGTTCTCAGCCAGCAGCGGCGTTCCTCAAGGGTCAATCTTAGGACCTCTATTATTCATTCTCTTCCTTCTTGAACTACCCACTCTGGTCAAATCACCGATCTTGCTGTATGCCGTGACAAATCTCTGGTGAGTTTTAGAGAGTCTAAAAAGTGTGATAACTATGGAACGACTTGAACTGTCTAACCTAATAGTCAATAGAAAGTAATTCGCCGCTTAATATCAACAAGTGTAAAGTCATGTACATTTGTCATCAAAATTGTACTGACTGTTACTTTGGTAACACAAATTTGTTCGTGCCAGTAGGCGAACAAGACCTGGGGACCATAGTAGCAGACAGTTTGAGTCTGCCTACAAATTGTGCTGTCATGGTGAGAAAGCCACAAATCACCCTGAACTCCTAAGGACGAATTTATGAAGTATTTCACGCTGAAATGTTCCCTACTTTTTTCGTCTCCATAATCCTCCCACATCTGAAAACGAACATACAAGTCTAAAAAAAAAGATTTGGCGCTTATTGACAGTGTTTAGAGACGGGCCACTAGAAGAATTCTGGGGCTGAGGAAAAACCCCTACCCAGAAGGACTGAGAGAATTACATCAATCTTCATTAAATTATGGACACTTCAGGAGAGACTTGACTATCACCTACAAAATACTCCACACTCCGGGTCATCCATTTGCACATCTCCCACTAAATAAGGTTGAACGTTTAAGAAGCCACTTGTTGAAACTGAGTAATAGAACTGGCAGGTTACTCTGCAGACAGAACTGCTTCACAGTTAGGATCTGTTCACATTAGAACGCATTGCCCCACTCTGTGATCACGACTGAATCGGTTGAGAATTCTAAACTATTACTCTATCGGCATATGCGTTAGGGGAACCTGTATTACAAGTTTCCTAATAGCCATACTCACAGATCATTAGGTACGCATGTCTGACTGAACGTTGTTTCAGTGTTTGTTGCTTAAATAATTACAACCAGCAGCTTCATTGTATTTACCATTTATTTACTTCGATTCACTTTTTATTCACACATGTAAATCGTCCAACACAATTTCTCATCTACCAGCACACAGACAAGAACGCATAAGCAAAGATCTTTCTCTCTCCTGTAATAACTTGTAAACGTACACGTATGTTATTGCCAGGTGTCAACAACGATCTGCGCTCGCGAAGACGGTCATGTAAACTAGCTACATAATAAAAGCTTTCTCGCTTGATTATATATATATATATATATATATATATATATATATATAGTAATCCACTTTACAATTACCACCCTTGGGGTGTTTGCTCAGAGGTGGTCTTTAGTCCGTGAATGCAAACCGTTTATTACGTTGGAGAAATAGCGCTGATTTTTATGTTCGCTTAACTTCAAACCTTATTCTCGGACATTATCCATTCCGGTAGAATATCCCTACAAGAGTTCAGTGCATATTGGCCTACTGATCGGAGATCTTTGTTCATCACTTTTCTGTTCATGTAAATGTCTGTCTTCGATATTCGTTTCACCTTTGAACCCTTTTTAAAATCTATTTCCGTCGATCAAAATATTTTCATCTAGTTGAGAAATCGTAGAGTTTATGGTTCAAAACGAAATTAGTTATCTGCCTGGTCATATTCTCTAAATCTGTCATAGATAAACAAACTAAGTTTGATACGTTCATCTTCGTCAGACAAGCCTTGTGGATCGTGCGCGTCTATTGTAAAAGCGTTAAATGCACCCTGCCGACACTTTTCAACACGTGTTATGGGATGGTGCTTGGTGTGTCTGATCACGAATTTCACGTACACCGATTTGTGTCCCGTGTTTGCCAGAAGATCCATATTAAAAACGATTAAAACTATTTCCCTTTTTCATGGATTTTACTTCATTGAAGGCTTTATCGCGAGATATACTTCAGAAAATATTATTTATCTTGCCTTGAGCGTCCGCGTAATTGCAGCACCCTGATACAACAGCGTGGATGTTGTATTTGATGGAAAGATGTATACTTGATCTAGTGACAACTAGCATTTATCGAACTAGTACTTTCGTCCAATTGCATCAAAGCCTTCTGTTCTTTTTTCGCCCTGGTTATTGTTTCTTCAACCAACCGTAGGACCTTTCACGTGTCATCCATGTCTTGCTGTTCGCTGAATATTGTAAAGTACAAGATCGTAAACCCCGGTGGTGCCGAGCTGTGCATTTTTTAACGACCATTGTTGGTTTTAGTTACTCGCTTGTAACAGCGGTATCGTCAGCCTTTCCCTTCTACTTTTCAATAAATGTCCTTCTCTTATGGTTTCACAACCTGTCCATCCATGCATCAACTGCAACATGCGAAATGTTGACAGGCTCACCCTTGGGCATACTCAGGTTGACATTGTGTCATTTTTAGAACTTCACTAGTCAACTACTGCTGACAACAACTGACCCAGTGCCTACCCCATCGACGATTACGAGTGATTCCTCCTTGGACAGATTTCTTACTACAAGTGGATCTTTTGTTTCGACTTTTTGGGACCAACTGTATTTTCCTTTACTTACTACTGACCATGGCGGTCACATTATCTCTTGAAACTGTTATTCTGATCTGACCCTCAACAAATTCTTCCTCAACGGCCTCTGATACTTGTATTTTGCTAATTTTCAGTTGAGATGATATGGACTTAGTTCATTCACCTCTTTCAGTGGTGTCACTTGCTTTCCAGCGCATCGAAAGCTGTCTTCCTGGTTGCGCGAGATGTTGAATCGCGCAACGTCTTAAGTTCACCTTATAGTGGCTGACACAGATCGGGCTCTTCTTTCTACCGAGAGCCATCAACAATCCGCGTAAAGTGAGTCATTAAGTTGGCCGCTAGAACTATCCTTCCCCCCGTACTATGTCACGATCAAGAGTTAATGAAACGTATGAAGGTTTTCTGAGGTGTAACACTTGCATGTGCGACTTACCTTGACAGTGGTACACATCCTGTCCGTGGTAGCGCTATCGTCCAAATCAACTATGTGCAGTATGGTCCGAGAGAACCCGGATTTACTGATGACACGGATTTCTTAAACGTTGCTCAACGTGGGTGGAAACAAAATTTCCGATACAACGGTAATTCGGCTGGTAGGTTGTTGGATTTCAATCTCTCTTCCGTGTGACAATTATCACGCCTGTATCAGTTGAAAATACGCCAGCATGGGTACCCCTGACTGATGAGACAGTGGTTAAGGGGTTGTAGGTAGTGTCCTGGTTTGTCTGTCAATGAAACTCCCTCTCGTTATCATGTGTTTAATGGTTTATGTGTCAACCAGATTCAGACGACCATCCCTGTGCCCACATGTTGATGCCCCATAATGTTTTTGCCTATCTTACATCAGTTAGTAGCCGCATTGATGCTGTGCAGTTTATTGCTAAGTGTGAGTGATTCGTTTTAGGACAGTCGTCACCAAGACCGAAAAACGACGGTTGCCACATTCAATTTCGATCAACAGAGAATACCTCTATAGGGAGGATTCCTATCTATTTCAACAGTTATATATATATATATATATATATATATATATATAAATTTGGGTTTCAATAATTGAAATAAAATCTCAAGAGGTCGTGTAAGAATTTCTCGCATGGAGTCGATAATTTGGAAGGTGAATTATATATAATTTACTTTCCAAAGTTTCAATATTTCGCGGATATTTCTTCCGCGAACTTTCGATGTCTTACTTTGTTCTTATTAGTCCATATTCTTTTGTGATGTGTCGTTCTATACATACAATCAGTGCGTTTACTTATTTACTATGAAATCATTGTTTTGCGTGACTTGTGCTGAGTTTTCTCCCTCTGAATATCTTCCATAGATCGGTCATGATAACTGGGTTCGGCAGTTGGTCTTTCATCCCCAGGGCAGGCTTTTACTGTCCGCATCGGATGACAAGACAGTTCGCGTTTGGGATTTGAAAAACCGTCGCTGTCAGAAAACGTTGGATGCACATTCACATTTTGTGACCACTCTCGGTGGGTTACTCTATTCTTTTTGTTGAATCTTTCTACCATTCGTATTTGGTTTGAACTTTTCAAACTGCACGGCAGATCGCCCTGTATGTTGAATGAGTTTTCGTTCATGACTCTTTGTCGCATTCAGAGTCAGATCAGTCAACGACTATTTGTATGCTCTGTCGAATCGGCAAGGATCCATTTGATCAGTATTTGTCGTGCTGCTTCGGAATATACCTCTTTTCAACAGGCTATCACATGGCCGTCATGATTTCTGTCCAGTGCTGTTTTAAATAACTTCACTGTTGTGACGTAGTCAACAGTGAAGTGTGAATGCTGTTCGATTGGCCTTTCATACATCGTCGTCGTACACTTCTCGGCCAAACGATTTACCGAGCAAACGATGAAACAATGTGGGTACTCACAGCTGAATGGTTTGAGTCATGACGGCCACTCAGAAATGGACGGTAATTTTTACTGATGTGACGCATCGGATAACTGACGGTGATGCAGCCGATTTGCTTCTGTGGTTGGATTTCATAAGGTGGTCTTCGTGCGACTCACCATGGTCTTTTGTGCTGATATGCAGATTTATATATCTAAAGTCAACGAGATACTTGCTGTGGGACTGTTAGCTGTGATAGATTGAGTACCCACCGACAAATAACGATATTTCCGTGATAGTCACTGAAAAGGTTAAGTCAGTCGTTTGGATCTTTATTGTTGGGATTGATGTGCAAATTTAATGCAGTGGCGCTAGTCTGGACCGTGTGCTGCCCTTTTCAGTTGTGTTGCTATCTCTGTTCCCGTCCTGGTCCAGCCGCGTCATGCGTGCCTGTGTATCGACCGCAGTGAATCACATCCAGTTGCAGCGCCCCAATTGGCTATGTGCAGATGGTGACTGCACGCATGCGTGAGTCCGCGTGTTGAAGGCAGTTTTCGGGCCGGTGAATATGTGGTCGCGCATGTGCAGGTTGGGACAGTGAGCATCACTTAGACTAAACGGCTTGTCACGTGATGAGGCGCGTGAGAGGGCGAATCGACGGCTGCGTACCCGTATCTATAACAGATAATCGTCATTGCCAATACGGCGCATCCGAGCAGCTTAGATACCATTCGATAATCCTTTGAGGTGAAATGACCAAGTCGTGCGTTCCTGACATTGATTTCCAGTTGTGTGATTTGTCTCAGATGATCAGAGCGAGCATCGTAGAAGGCGTTCTTGATACCATGGAAACTTTCATCTACTGCGTTATATGCGGATATGAAAAACAAAGGGCGTTTTTCTAGTCTGTGCCAATAGCCACCCGACTGAAGTACTAAGTCTGATGGCGCACAGGTGATCATTCCGTAGAATTTGATCAACAAAGCCTGTCACGACCCCACCTGATAGAGAAAGGCAGAATCAAACACAAAGACCGCGAGCAGTATCTCTATCACGAACGAACGCAACGATATCGCGAACGGTACGAAATCAGAGCTCAAATATCGGAACGCAAGTCTCGCAACTTAGAACCCCCAACAAGTAAGGAAAAAGACGGCTTTCAAGCGAGCTTTATTTACTGCTCACCCCGAAAGCGAAATTGCGGCTCACAGCGACTGTATTTATAGGTTTAAGGTGGCCTTGAACCTAGACCACCGAATGGACCAATCAGAAGCGAGCGCAACTTCTCGGACGTCCTGGAATTCTGGCGGGCGTTCAAATTCCAGGACAATGAAGAATCCGTTTTCCCTGGCAAATAATGTGAATTTTTGAGAAAAAGTGTCTTTTCCCAACAAAGCCTTACTGTGCCTTAGAACTCAGTGTGCCCCAAGGTTGATTGCTAGATTGGACATCAGAGGCCGGGAGAAACAACTGTTGAGCATTAGTGTATATATTTATCGTTGTAAAAGCTCAATGTAGTGGTCACCATGCTGCATTAACTAGAAAGAAAAAGTAGGGTTATGTGCGGTAAAAGGAACAAAGATAAAGAAAAGATGTTACGTCGATGCACACAAGAATTCCCAGCACAAGAGTCATCGATCCCTGTTCATCATGTTAACCGGCGTTCTCAACCGAAACTGTTCACTGTCCTTTGAATCTCAATCGGGAAGGCGAGAATTCCTCACTGAAATACGGTTCAGTGCCAATACGTGCATGCCCCGAACTCAAGTGACTCACTGGTTGGTCACCGTGCTGCGGGTTTCACTCTAACCAACCACTCACGAACAAAACATGGTGAGTTGGTAGTCGTGAGATGTGGTCACGCCGACAGGGTCTGTGAAACGGAATCATTATGTTCGACTGATGGTAAAGTCTGTCCGTCCCGAATTCACGACGACCATCTACGTCATTGTCGACGCGGTGTTCTTACAAAACACAACTAAAGTCTCGAAAACGCTCCGTGAACACCTTCCGCTTTAGTAAACTAGATTTCGCAACGGTTGAAGATGACTGTTTGTACAGCGCCCTCTCACTAGGAGGCTGAGTTCATGTGGGTGCATCAGATGGCATATGATGGTGGTTCTTCTTTTTTCCATTTCGATAATGCATCGTGTCCATCAGGTCTCATGGTCCTTTCATTGCATCCGCAGTTCTATGCCAGTAGTTTGACGGACAGAATTCTACTCGCTGTCAGAGGAACTAACTTGGCGAGCATCATGACCTGCGAGTGATTGCATAGAATCTCAGCGATTGACAGCCGAATGAACAGTCACATCACACGAGGCGGTTTCATCGTCATACGTAACATGTAAGGTATGTATCCAGTGAGCCTCGATGATGCACGGGCTCATAACCTAGAATTAAGCACGCTTTGTTAGTTGTTGAATGCTTGTTACTCTGACAGTTTACAAACGTCAATCTGTGTGGTCTCTCATCGAAACACAGAAGAACTAAACACATCTGAGTGCATGATCAGAATCCGCTCAGGTTCTCTAGATTTACCACAGCCTACACCATCGATAGCATACTTGTGTCAATGAGTGACTAGCCGATGCAAATCGCGTGGTCCCTGGGTGACATCGGAAGCGCCAACATTTAGTACTCGCCTGTACCAAACCGTTATCAACAAAAAACTGCAACGATTGTTTCCGTTGTTGGTTTGGCAAATTGCATGAGAGTGCTTACCTCACGTTCGTTAGCACTTAGCTTATGTGCTTGAGCGTTCAGGTCTCCAGGCAGTATCACTATGTGAGTGAATCGCGGTGTTCGCGGCAGGTATGTGAACTGGCCGTAAACTTCGTTTTCGACTGCTTCTGGACTACAGTTTACTGGAACATGTATACCACAACAACAAACACAGCGTTGATGGTAGGCGTCCCTCAATGATATAGCTGTAACTTCCAGTCTGACAACACGCGGGCGACTGTCGATGGGTATCCAGCCATGCTGTGTCTTTCTCTGCGTAGTCACTTAGGGTAGTTCCTGCAGTGCTTTGAGCCGTGAGATTTTCTTCCAAGTGCTTTTTGTGAAGTAGCCACCATGGGTTGATGACGTGGTGCTGCGTCAAAGTCCGGAAGCAGTGTTAGAACAAATCGATAGATATTGATGGCAGGGATCCCCAACGTACGTTCATGAGCTGCATATTGACATGTCTACATGGATGTTGGAATATTAAAGGTGTGCAAACTTAAATGGTGTCCGATATTACCTTACGGATTACCCTTTTATCTTTATGGCTACGACTTCTTTTGCGAGCAGCCCACGATTCAATTTCTTAGTGTGTGCACGAAAATGAGATTGAGACTCATCAGTTAGAGGATCCCTTAACAAATGTTGCTAATGGTTATGCAGTGGAATGTGAGATGAGATCAGGACCGATCAGTGTTACGTTAGTGTTCTCAGGCAGGATTCTCGATTGTTAATAAGTTCATATTTGTTTGGAGGACGAAATATCTCTTGGTTGCTCAAGCAGATGAGCCGTTAATGTGGGGGACTTCACCGAGCACCTTTGGTTCAAGGGAAACCTAATCCACAGGGCAAAACACGTGGTTCGCAATCCATTGAGGGGCGGTGACTAGTAGTACGATTTGTACGTCTTTCTGGTGGAGTCTGTCCATGACTAATGCGCCTTGCGTGATGTTGCGACGTAATGATTCGCGGACTCACCAAGGGAGGTGGATCTGGTTTAGATCTACCAAGCTAGAGAGTCGAAGTCCAATGGAGTTGTTGCAAACGCAAACGTTTGCACGCTGATCGTAAGTCCATGTGCTTCTGTTGGGGCACTCGTCATCCCCTTTATAACGGGTTGCGTGCACCGTGATGCTATATTATCAAAAAGCCTGTTTGGCACTTTCTACAACACCCGACTGCTAACCGTGAGTCTACTACGCACTGGTGGTACTACTGCTCATTGCTTGCGACTTCTTACTCGCCGGAAGAACCTCGCTTATTTCACAATTAACCCTCACATAGAAGGTCACTCCGCAATCTGGAGGCGCGTCTAATAACGACGTTTTGCAGCTGAAACATCGGATCTATTCATACTATATATATATATATACATATATATATATATATATATAT
>LUCH01003079.1:0-10477 GCA_013368495.1 Paragonimus heterotremus | reverse complement strand
TATATATATATATATATATATATATATATATATATATATATATATATATATCATTCTGTCGAACAAGCTTGCAATCAGGGAAACGCATAATCGATTTGTGTGATATACGTACATATGTATGTATGTGACTTTGGCAACTAATCAATAACTAAATGGCCCTTTCAGCCGTTGTCCGTAATGTAGTTGATCCACGTACATGTGTGTGAGCACCATTTTTCTGGACCATATCTTGTGCCTTGTACATGTTGTACCTGCTACAGCATACACAAACTGGTTTATCAGGTGTGTTTGCTCCTAATATTTCTCAGTTTTCTGTTTTATTTCAAATTATTACCCTACATATGTGTTATCTCGAGCGGTTTTTTGTCCTGTGACTGTAGTCCTTGAGTACATTTTGTGATGCATACGCAATTTTTCCGTTATGCGTCGATGTTGATTCGGGTCAGCTGACCGTAATACTGCGACACATACGGGCAATCGATAAGTGATCAAAACGCAACTGTTTCTTAGCGATAGCCTTCGTCCCATCCTTCATCGTACTCTATCTGTCTATTGTCCACTCTTTACGATCTGCACTTGTCTTAATCCATCACGTAGTGGTTGTGTCGTTCACGTTCACTTTTACGCTATGGACACGTAAAATTTCATTCTACTAGCAACGGAAGTATGGATTGGTGGGATTATGTGCGAAGGAATATTTTCAGTCCGTGATTTAATTGATTATGTAACTTCCATCAGTTACTGTCTAAAAAGAAGTCGTGACCAAAAAGAATGTGTACACTTACTGACTTCATCGCTGCCTGATTATTCAATCCGATTGCCAACCATCTTATGCAGCAATGCTTACTACAACAAATCGGACAGGATGCGCGTCCTTGCAGTACTGAGCATTATGTGTTAATCAATTGATTTAACAAGTAAACCTTCGGTGAGTGTTACAACTCTGTTTTTTGACACGATTGCGAATTCAGCTGTCGTTTACTGCAGAAGTTCTTGTTTAGGCTTGAACAGTCTAGTAATGTACGTCCTATGTGCAACCTGTTAAACACGCGCTAGTAAACACGTGGTTCAAGGATTGTACGTCTTATTTTTGTACGTTCGGTTTGACCCCGAAAATAAAGGTCTGTATATATGAATGCATTTATGCGACTGGACATCACTTGCGGATCGCAACTGACGGGGGCCTCTTTTGTGTGTTACGTGTTCAACTGCCATGTACATTGTTTTGAATTTTTCTTTGTTGCATGCTGTTTGGTTTAATTTTTTATCGTCAGCTTTTTTTTCTGGCCTATTGACCGTCTCTTTCCTGTGCATTTCTGTAGTTTAAGCTAAAATCCTTTAGGTCTAATGAAGGGAACCTCAACCTTACCGACATTTTCTCTATGACGGCAATACGATTAAGTTGTGTGGGGCAGTTTTTAACTTTTCAGGTACTCTGGGAAGTTGCCTTTTATCAGTGGTTGCGTTCGTATGTTTCATACACGTTTTGAGGAACTCATATTTTCTTAATTCGGGTGATCCACCTCATTTGGTCCTCATCTTGACTGCATGTGCTTGTTTAAAGTGGTCTCTGTAACTTAGCCAAAGTTACCACCGCGTCAATCAGTTTCTGAACAAGCATTTGATTTCGTTCGTTTGGAAACCTTCTGATTAGTAATTTTCTGTTTAATGGTTTTATGTTTTCGTATCTTATTTGTAGACATCAATCGGATATCCCCATGCGTGATCACCGGAAGCGTGGATCAGACCATTCGAATTTGGGATTGCCGGTAGTTTATTCAGTGACCTGGTCATCTGCCATTTCTTCCACCCTACACTCTTCTGTACCTCGGTGTTGGTCATGATGGTGATAGCTACATGTACGCAAATTTTCTCGCGAGTCTTAATTTGTCTGCAAACGATCGCCTGGATTAAACAACGGCTTTTCGTCTTACCGTCATCTCGTTGTACCCGGTTCCAGTGAAGGCAGATGTCAGCTTAGTGCCTGCTTTTCCGAGGATACCGTATACCATAACATGCAGATATTCACGCGAGTACATATTTCTTTTATGCTACTTAACCAGATCATGCTAGTTGAAGTCTGGGAAGCCGGTGTCGGTGGTGTTGTTACCTTCGGTGTTCCCATTTGAGAAGTTGGATATATCCTGTAAATTGTACGTTTCTTCACATTCTGCTGGCTTCATCATTCGAACACATCACCCCAACCATTCCCTCATCTTCAATTATTGCCTTCCCATATCCCATCATTTCGCCGTATTTTGACAGATTCCGATTACGTGTCTTTTTATCAGATTTTCTTTGAACCTCGAGCGTTTGATATGCGTCTCCCTCGCCCCATCCAATCCTCTCGTGCCCGTGGCTAACACGACGTTATACAGTTCATCAGATGTGTTTGGCTCGGATTATTCACTTTTTTTCTGCAACACCACATTCTGTCTGGGATTCTGTACTTTCTTTCGTTCACGTCTTCCTGTGGCGATAATTCTTAAACTGTATCGTCTCGCTCCACTTTGTTGACGTATGCTGTTTGTTCCCATTATTCTGAATGTATTTATGCTGATGCTGGTAGATTGTCTTCCTCGGTTATTCTCATTTTGTTGTGACTCATCCGTAGGGACATATGCGTAATCCAACGTTTTTAACGCCGAACGGAGCATTTAAAATGTTGTGCTTTCCAGTTTAACGTATGTTTCCTGGATCTCGTTCACTTGCTTGCTTGCCTGCACGCGAAAACCGACGGCTTTGTTCGTTTATATATGTTGTTCCCCTTTCTCCCCAAATGCACAAATCTGACATTGAACTTCGCGCGTGTGTGTTCTACTAAGTTCCATTCGAGTTCTCTTTCGTTTTTCGTTGCTTTATTCGTCTACGCTCTGAGGAGGGACGTTTATCCAGACGTGTATCTGTTGAGCGCCGCATCTGTCTTTTTTTTGGCAAGTGCCCGTTGGCTTTGTAAATTTTATTCTTCTCATCGTGTATGCGCTTTGGTTATTTCTTTCGTTTGTTTGTTTGTTTCTGATCAGTCTGAGATTCGCTTTGGACGAAACACATTTTGTCATACCACATAAACATCCTCTTCAGTGCGAAAATATACCAATATCACGTCATGGTGGTGCTTCATATACTCGTCCAGATCTGCCTCTTGTAGGCGCAATTTACAGGCTCCAGTGGCTTCATTTTGTTCACATATCGCCTGTTAACTTTGCTTTCATAGCGCGAACGCACATACGTCATTGACTACTTCCTTCAAGCCTTATTTTTCTTGCGGTTTGCCTTTTTTGCTATGGCGTTATAACCGATCACTTCATCTGGTTTGACTTACGATTGGTGGGTAAACATCGATTGATTCCTCACCTGCGTTCCATTGCTGTGGCGATTTTCACTGTCAAGTTTCAAAATAAATGCTACGTGTTGCCTGAATCAACATACCTATTTAAGTAGACGGTGGTCACAGGAATCATTGTTTCACCTAGACTAATTATGTGATTCAGAGATCGTTACGCTCGTTCCTGTGAAGTTAATACGATGGTCGTGTGCATTCTGAACGAAATGTCGTTTTATGCGACCTTGGTAAGGTGTATGAAAGGTTGTACGTTGTGTGCATTTTTAGTTTCGACATTTTCTTTGGTTTAAACATTCGGATCCACAACCTCTTGTGGAATGTTCGTGTGTGACCTCCCGTTGGCTGGATGTGTGTATGATTGTCTCTCCATCGTGTTACGAATACTCTGAGCTGGAGATGTTCATGTGCACGATAAGCGATGGTTTCCCATCGGAGTCTTGTCGGTTTTGTTTCAATGTTCATGCTTCATCGTATTTTTAGGCTGATTGAAATTAGAATTAAGCAATGAGAAGGCATAAATCGTATGATGTTCTCCGGAGTAACATTTAAAATTTATTTCTAATGAAAAGTTTACATCCTGCATTCTCAGGATTTACATGATACACCAAGATGGGTTCTTATATGGTTATTACAATTATACTAGATACCTCTCATATGAATCGAATATTTTGAGGTAGCCTTGAATAGATGTTACACAAATGTCTGAGGTAACACATTTTGGGAGACTTATTTGCTGGGGGAAATTGTGTGGTAGTGGGTGTATGAAACCTGTTTTAGGTACATTGGGACATTGTGACATTTTGAAGAAAGGATGGCTCCGGGAACAGAAAAGCAGAAGTGCATTGAACACTTCACTGTGAACGTATTTATTTCTCTTCATTTTGTCTGTGCCTTCTATTTTGTACAGGTCACATCGGCAACGAAGGTTACACAGTTTCTGGATACAAATGTCGTCATGTGTAAGAAACGAGTTGGCTATGAGGCTATAGGATTCTGAGACAGTTGGGAGTTTCTTGTTTCTCACCTTATAAATTATTACTGCGACTACAATGTTGTATCGTTTGCATGTATCAGCACAGGTTAGAGGACATGACTGAAATCTGCAGACAAGCTTTCATGACTGGCACCTTATCAGCATTTAAATTCTTCTGTTGGGACCGCATGGCCAACACCCCAGTTCTAAGTTGCTTCACTGTGATGTATAGGCGGGGAATTATTCTGGTTGAATATCATAACCAATTGTGTGACCTGGCCGTTGTTAGGGTATATCAAACAAACAAGCACCAATATGTGTATCGTTGAGCACCTCATACCACGCTAAGTTCTTTGGATGTGATAATTCTTCCGGCTACTAACGTCAGTGTGAGGGCAAGATGAAGAAACGAGTGAGATAAGTGATCGTGGCGAGCACATTGTAGAACCGCATTTCTTCATAATGGGTTTTTCGATGCCAGATTTCCTGCTGAGAGGTGTACGAGATTGAACATAAGGCATCCCAAGGTTGCCGAAATTGATATCCAAGGAAAAGAAATCGTTGGACGTGTTTGGGCAGTTGTAACCATTTACTAATGTTTATCGTATCTGTTTGATCTAACCGTATTTTTATGGACGACACTAATGTATTAATCTCGATTGCTTGGTGGGGTTTTAGGAGCACTGCCTTCACCTCGTGTAGGATTTTTGATATGTCAGCAGCTTTAATTGATGGCAAGACTCTCCTCCTGTTGATTAGTATACCTAGAACCTTGAGTCTTGTAAGGGAAGCGGGTACGGTGGTGGTTCCACTTACTTCCAAGGATCTGTGGTGAAGAGCAAGGGTGTACCTTTTTATTTCTGCTTTTATGTGGATACATGGGGTTTTCGAATTGTTCACGGTCAAGGCGATTTCAAGCAAACTGTCATAGATGTTCCAGTCTGATTGCCAACGTCTTGAGGGAGCGAATAGCATACCATCCTCATGTCAGATAGTCCAAATGACAGCCTGGTGTGTTAAGGGCGAAATCGAAATCAGGAAGATTCATCCTAGACCATTAAAAACAATTTGGGGGGACAGAAGGTCTACTTGACGAACGTCTGTTTCTGAGAGAAACCCAGCTTTCAAAATAAGATTTACCGGACTTGTGAGCTAAACGTAGGTATTTGCTCAAAGTGGTGGATGACCCGTGGACGGTGAGTACTCTTATTTGAGAGTCCCGAGCTACGTTCGAAAACCTCAAGTGTGTTAGTGCTTGTGAACGAACAATCGCAGTATGAGAGTGTTGAAGCATGCTGCGGAGAGTAGTTGTCATTTCATATGTTCCATCTCGCTCTAGGAGGCAAAAATTGCTGCCAGTCAAAAGAAAATGAAGCGGCCCAACGATTACGTACGATCTTATGGGAGCACCTTGTGATCACTGAACAACTAGAAATCGGGCGAAAGTCAGATGGCGCAGGCAAGGTGGAAATTTTAGGTATGAACGATATGCGACCAGTGTTCTGCTATAAAGGAAGTTGTACAATAATCATTAGTAAAAAAACGCTATCAATGATTTAGCTCGTTAGGTATGAGGCGGTCCGGTCCATGTGCAGTTCTTTCCAGAGAACAAATTGCCTTGGTGATTTCAGGTTCGGAGATTGGAGGAGCGATGTTAAAGTCGCATGGGGTCATATGCCATTAAGAATGGTTGTCACAAACCCACAGTTCACCAATCACCTTACTCCAGTAATCTGGAAAACTTGTTCATTTTCAACAAAGGCATTTATCCGTCGTCCGTCAATTATCGTTGATGCCGCTTCCCTCTTCTTTCGCTCGTAAAATGTTTGTACATGTCCGCATTGGACTGACCATGGGTGGCAGTTGTTTTTGGTCCTCGGTGTTTTGATGTCGAGGTCTTGATTATCTTTATTTGACGAGATATTGTTTCTCATATATTTGACTGATGACCTTTCAAGATGAGGATAATTTAGCCGTTCGAGAATGTTGCCAGAAGCGCGAACGAAGGTTGACATGCGTCTTTCTCAGCACGTTCCTTGCTCTGATTCGTTGTCCAATGGATGTGATCCACGACGAGCTAATCCCTCGAAGTTCAAAGTCTTAATCGTTGCAGGTTCTAAGACACTATCTGAGGGTGTCATAATCAGTGCCACCATGGGAGCAACTATAACCAGCCTTACTTCAGTAATTGATGGGGAGAGGCAAAGTGTACATGAATGTTGAGGTCGTTGGGTTTCTAGCTTTGCTTCCCGTATGACAGGAGTACCCGTACTTTAGTCGACGGCCACTAATTCTTTGGGCAGTCCACCAGATGTCACTGATGGTTGGGTGAATGGATTAGTCTCTAGTTGAACTGTTTTAATTTGATTGTCTAGTAGGTCCGAGCACGATAGCAGTTTGGATTGGTATCCTGTCAAATGTTAATCGTCGTGATTGGTGTTCCAACGTCGTTGATAATTTCTGGCAGTTTCACTGAGTTTTCGTTTGAAAAGTTTAGTAGAGGAAATTGGTTGTCCAGTTCCATGTATAAATCCGAATTTCCCCGTTGTCCGTCAGAAGCATATATCGGTGGTTTGTGGCTCCTAACAGAGTCGCTTACAGGTAAAATGGGTCCAAGTATCTGGGTTTTGTCGACCTGGTTGGTAGAACTGGTTTATAATTTAGTGGGCCTGGTTTCGGCACATAAAGCTGCTTGACAGAATGACGTTGTCTGGAAAAACGTGCTTCCAATCCGGGACGGTTATGTGTGATTTATTGGATGGACGCAGCAAGAGTGATGACTGACGCGTTATGTCACTTGTGGATGACAACGATATACTTTCGGTTGTTTGGGAAATAGAGGAACTTGCGGAGAGCCACAAACACCTTAGCACGATGAGTGTTTGTTGGTATCAATGTTAGGTGCGCCAGACTGTTGTCCATGATCTGTGCTAAGAAATTTCCATTGCAGGAAGCGTAGCTGCTTTTCGATGTTTTCCGGTGCTCGACGTATAAGATCGGAGATGGTTAACTACAGACATTTCAGCGTAGGCCTAACATTGTGACAGCAAAGGACGGTTTGTTTGTGGATTAGTTTATTGCATGGAATCCCGCACAGGTCATGTGGGGACATAGGACAACGAACACACTCACTTGCACGGCTGACCTGAATCTACATACATTGGGCAGCAGTACACTGTCATTCTTTCTGATGACACGTCTTCCATAGTGCGTACACTGTTCCAATAGCCGCTTCTGGTCCCTCGCCTCCCTGACATGGAGGCCTGTCCTTTAGTCCCCAAATGTACGCACTATACTACCCACGAACCCAGCTGCTTATTATACAACAGTAAGAAAGTAGTGGTTAATTTCGTAACGAATTAACTTAACGTCCGGTAAAGCCTGGTGATGTTTTTCATGTTCAGGTTGCGAAAATCCACGCTGAAAAATAAATTCACCGGAATTCGAAGGCTGCGTGTTATGAGGATAAGTGTCTTGTCGGACTTCGACCTCGTTGATAAATGTTTACGTCGGCCTGAACACATGCTAAATTCTGTATAACATTGAGGACAGTTCCGATACGCATATTGGTTCGAGCTGGAATTTGCACTGACGGGAGCCGATGTTTCGTTATTAGTTGTCAAAGGGCCAGAGAGGTTGCCGCCCGGAAATTTCCGAGTGTGAGCCATAAAAGAACGGGAATGCTACCGCCTCATGGATCGGCCACTGACTTCTATCCGTGGCTATTTATGCGTTTAGAAGAAATCCAGCGGAAGTCCAGATTTTTCGCAAATGGATCTCTTCTAAATTATCAAATCTGCCAAGCTACTTATCAGTAATTTATTTATGCATTGTTGTATTCTGACGATGTAATTTGCTTATTGAAGGAGAAAGGGACCTCGGAGTATAATAATCGGTGGGGATTGGACGAGGATTGGGGTGTATGAGGGATATCAACGGGTCAGCTGTTATGCAGCCTGAAAAGTGTCGCTGGTGTTGAAAATTACCCTATTCAAACAATGTATGTGTTAAAAATAATGACTCACTGGGAAATATATGCACGGTACATAGAGTTTGAATACAGAGGTGTAGTCGGCAATGAATGGATCAGTAATAAGATAAACTACTAAGTCGTATAAGATGGTATAGACGTGTCAGTCAATGGGATCTCATATGGAGGACATATGGAGGACAAACCGATAGTTAGCTTCTCGTGTGAAGGAGCATGTTCCCAAATAGTTGAAAACTCAACTAGAAACGCCAGGAGCTTTTATAAGAGCCAAGAGGTGACACCTGGAATCATCAGTTGAAAGATACTCCAAACTGGACAAAGGGTTAATGCACTTGGCACATTCTCACTGACTTTTCGTAATAACTGGAAACATATCCTCCAGTTTGCTGAGGCTTTGGTTATCGGAAACCACAAATCCGCACCCTATGTGTTCAGAAAAATTTGCACTGATGCTGCAGTTACCCTAGTAGTCAGCATTCTCATACTTTTGGATTGTCTAGTCCCTTCAACCATGACTTCCGTCCTGTGGAACTTTGATTCTTGTTTAAAATGTTCATGTTTATGTGCAGTCAGAATGTGCGAAATTTTACCCCGGAGAACAGCACATGATTTACGCTTCCCCATTGTTTTGTTCAACTTCATCAAGGGAATGAATTATTTTGAATGACTGAAGCTTACCTGATCGAGCTAGTTTGGCCTGCCGACTTACACATGTTTAATCGTTAGCCTCTTTCCAGTTTGATCGAACATCAGTAAGCTCCGACAAGCACGCTTCGCTCTTACTGATTCATTTTCAGTTGTGCATGCATATCCACGTCTTAGCCTTGAACCAATACTCGTTCCCCTTTTTGAGTTTAGCATATAGTGAGATCGTCTTCGACGTCCCCAAAATCCTAAACTCCCTGTGGCGCGAGAGTTATCTTACCAGTACCACCGCGCCGGTGTGTGAATGTAAAGTTACTATAAACCATTAACATCAAAGTTTACGCGTTGGCGTAGGTATCACAGTTTTACTAGTGGCTGTATAATGAATCCGCGCCACCTCTATTACTATAAGCTACATTCACAAGGATAAAAATGTTCAACCTACCGTCGTTGGAAAGGCCGCCCAACCAGTCTGACGCTTGTTTGAATTCTGAGGGTCGATTGGAGTTTCCGTCGGCATTCGTCCACTCTGGCCGCTGTCGTGCGGTTGTGCTTCAGGTTCTCTCACGTCCAACTCTCAAGTGCCTTTAATTGTTGCGTTGTAGTCTGCTTGTGAACGGTGAGTAAATCGACAAGTACAGTTTGTTTGCAGATTCGCCGTCTTCAAATTAGGACTGCTGATTCGCGTTAACATGAAGCTGGGGAAAATTGGGCGCACGAACCAAGGAACTACCATCACGATGTTAGTGAACCCTTTGCATAAATTATTTTTGCTCCTTTCTGTAATCTGTTGCAACCTTTCTGGTATTGGTATGTTCACCGAGCTTGGCATTTAGATTGCAAACGTTTCATCACCAAGCAAGGTGACATCATCAGTATGTAATTGTCTTAGTGTACAGTTTTTGAGCGTGAAGTTTAGTGAAGTTCGATGGATGCCTGCTCTTATATAGTAGGGTGAGTTGACCTATTGACCTGAATTTCGGCTGGTAGCCCTCTATTGTTTTTTACCTTCCACCTGATCTACCATCGGCTGATTCTTATTGCATTTGAACTTTGACCCGATGTCTGATTGGCTATTTCCTGCAGTTCTTGAGTCTTTAACCTGAGGTCTGATTGGGTGCTCCCGGTTGGTGTCGAACTTTGACCTCGTATCTGATTGGTTGGTCCCTGTAAATTGATCGAATAAATCCTTTCTTGGTTTTGAAATTCCATCTAAATGGTTATCCATTGTCCCGTTTCGACTTTGGTCTGATCTGCTCAAGTTGCTCCGTTTGGGTTTACCGCCATTTGGACTTGGTGGTGTCTGCATCTTTTCAAATCCTTGATTCGCATTGGTTCATAGATTGTGTCTAGCTCGATGTGTTTGTTCACCGATCCGGTTGATGAATACGAAGTTTCGAGAAATTCTCTTGCATGTCTGGTGTTTGCCAGAGTGAGGACTTCTGCGGTATTCAGCATGAAGGTATGTACAGTTTCATCCTCGTGGACGGAGATCAAAGAAAGGTGATCGTGCCTCTTGATGGCT
>LUCH01003078.1:6306-68419 GCA_013368495.1 Paragonimus heterotremus | reverse complement strand
CGTTCGTGACTGAAGAGAGTAAACGAAATGTTAACATCTCACGACGTATGTTTTCTATCGTTACTGGTGAACTTGTGTATGCGCCCGAATTTACCTTTTCCGTTTTTTGTTCTTGTGCTTGTGCTCACGTCCTGGGTCGATCCCATCACCGTCATGCGATTACTGCGGTTACCCCCAGGACTTCGGCGTACGAACCTTCAACTCCCCCTTTCGCTTCGACATCGTAGAAGAGAGCCATCGCTTGGAACTGTTTGCATAATACTCCTTCACCTCTAACATCTGGTAATTGCAGTACCAACCGTAAGCATTTCCAGCACGTACCAGACCAAGGCACGTACGGCTGGCCACGGTTAGTCCTCACGTAGATTAAAGAGCTGCATTCGTAGTACTCTTCTGGAGGGAGGCTATGAAGCACTCTGTAGGTAACCTTGGTCTGTCTGCTGTACAGTGTGTAAAATTCTTTTCAAAATATCAGCTCATATTGTACATGGGATCATAAGGATCTTTGTCTGCCGTCTGCTTGTTGCATGCAATCGCGTTTGTTTGTTTGCGTGCTTGTCGGCCTATGCGCTCCATAGGCGCCAGATGCATTCTCCCGGCTTGCTCGTGCGCTCGATGGTCAGATCTTCAGCCTCCCTAGCTACTTCTGCGTATCGGTATTGTTTAGCGCTGATCGAGACCTGTTGAAATTATTGCATACTTTATTTTCGGTCTCCTACAATAGTCGGTATTTTTATTTCGCATCTGGTAGTCGTTACGTACACCTGAGAAAGCGTTAAGTTGGTGCTCGTACGCACTAAAACTAGTGAGCCCGTGCATTTTTTAAACTTTTTGCAGGTATATTTTTTTCTCCGACGTAAATTATTGCTACCTTTTCATTTATTTATATAATTCCGGATCCTGTTGTTGTCGAAATTATGGAAGGTCAGGATTTTAGTTCACCAGACGTTTTCGTCAATGCTTTCTCCTGTCCGATCGTGTCTTTTAGGGAGAATAATTCTAGAAGCTGGTTTGCATAGCTGGAAACCAATTTCGCGCTGAGAAACATAACCACGGAACTAACAAAGTTCCACCACGTGGTCGCTTTTCTACCGCCCCACGTCATAGAGGTTGTTTGGAGTGACCCCTGAACCCTCGTCTGTAATTGTTGATACTAAGATCGTAGTGTAGTATAGGGATAAGCAGCTCCATAAAGAATTTTAAATATGTCGTTTTACAAGAAATACTCCCCTCACGTGAACCCCCACACAGTCACATACGGTTTATATTTTGTGTAGGATGACCGTAATACGCAATCAACGTCAATGGGGATTCACTCATGTCAGGTAGTTCAGTAAGCGACGTGGACGTTGAGCCATAAACCTCTATCCATTTCTTACCCCTGATCAGTAAAATAAGCATGTAGATCTAAGCCAGGGGCAATGCAACAATGCATCTATATGCAACGTATTGCGTCAATACAGTGTGATAAACCAGTGGTCTGCACGCTGGTCGGATGTGTAGTCGATTTGAGCAGGATAGAAAATAAATTACAAACTGGTCCAAGCGTATGAACACTTCTCAAGCTGCCTGTGTGTAATTGTTACCAACGGACTTAAATAGCCCTATTAATTTTGCAATTTTCCGTTTATCTCAGAGTCGTTGAAGTCCACAAAAGAGTACACATTACAACCAACACTCCAAGTAGGTGTGCGCAAAAATGAGTCTGTTCTAACATTTCAACTGGCCTAGAATTTTGTGGTATAACAGCTGACGTACATGAATGGATTCGGGGTTGTTGCTATTAATAGTATGTGGTTAACCTTGACCTTGTGTCGCATTGTCGTAATCGAAGAACGCGTGTAGCACAAGTATCGCTTATAAAGTTGATCGAATCAAGAGGCATATGCCTCCACATCATAAAAACCAGCGTTTGTTTGCACGTACAGATAGTCTGCGAACAAAACAAGTGGTAGTGATATTTTTCACTAAAAACGGCATTCAGTGTTGACTTTCTCTCCTAATACTTTTAAATGACTTGTCTGGTTTTCATCAAAACAGAAAGAGTTCTGCTGTTATCATACTGTGTAAAGAGCATTATATAACCAACACGAATGTGATATAACCTACTGTAAAAGAATTCACACTGGTTACGAGTCCTGGTGTCAACTTCCTGATTGAAAAAGTAACGACGAAGACATTACAAATATTGATGCTGCATGGGTAAATTTCTGATATTCAATAGTATAAGCTGAAACCAGCAGACGTGGTCATTTAGAGTGAGAGATTTGCCAACAACCAAGGGGAGAGGTACCTCGTTGCAACCAGAATTATGCATTAAACGTGCAACATACCATAAAACTGCACGTTGGCAAGTGGTCATCCTTCATTCAATTCGTGAATCGTGAACCCTTCATTGTTTTTGGGGTTATTTAGGGTTGGCAGAAATTCTGGCGAATAATTCAGGTGACTAAAAAGTGAAATACAGAAGAGTTGCTGCTAATTTGCTAAACCGGCTATTTAACTAACAATTCAGAGGCGGTCACCTGTACTTCGCAATATGAAAACGAAGAGTTTCAGCATTCTCTTGTGACAATTGTTTACAAGCATGACAAAAGCGTGTCAACTGAGAATAAGCTGGATGGAATTTCAGCAAGTGAAGAGATAAACATACTAGTGCCGATAATTCATCCTGAATAAACAGTGTTAAGTATCTATCGCGGTAGTGTTGTTTGACAATTGCGTAACACAAGGGTGTAAAAAATTGAAATTACACAACGGATAATACTTAGAGAAAAGCACTTGAGTTAATGGATAACGAATAGAACAAGAAGTGGATCAACGGCGCAACCATTTACTATTGAAATCTTTGGCGCATATCAAACGGATATGTTGATTGCAAAATTTGTAGAGTGAAATACGATACGCAATCCATGGGAGTTGATGGTCACCATCGACTTTCACACATCAGTTAAGGATACTGATGCTTCATAACCTCACAAACAACAAAAAGTCAGTGATAATTCATAGACGAAAGAAGACAGAAAACTGACTTTATGAAAGTCGATGCCTGACCACAAACCATGAAGTGCCTACAACGCGGAAATAAGTAATCAAACAACACATGCTAGAAAGACCCCGTTTACAAGTCGGTTTTGCTCTGGTAGGCAATGCGCTTTTACATTAACCACTCTAAAGTCACAGAAGACTTTTCATTGCTATGAGCAACATCTGAAAAGCCAAGTTGCCGCTTGATAACAGACTTAATCAATAACAGTCGAAGTACACCAGAGCGGAAATAAAAACGTCATAGTAGTTATGTGATGAAGAAAAACCGATCTACGTTTCTCACCTCGTATCTAATGTCAACTCGTTTCCTGTTCGGAACAGTTGATTCTTCCTTTGCTGTATTTAAAATACAAATGATCAGCTTAATAGATCCAATACTACAAATTGTGAACGCGTTGATGATGTTGTTATGCGCGACAACTGCGCTAACATCCAGGCGATTTTGATAATCCTAAGAAGACTAACGAAAATAGTGGAATGGTCTGAATCTCGTACTAAGGTCAATCCTGCAAATAAACCCAGAGAACAATTTTGTTCTGTGTGAGGATGAACGATTCTAGAACATTAAAACTAACTCGGCCGTAGTACACGCTAAGCCTATCATTGCATCCATGTTTAGCGTTAGCAAATACATCACGTTCTTACTCCCCTGCTACTCACAAAAGTTACACATCTGTTACATCATTCCGTCTATCTCTGTTCGTCTGTTATGCAAAGTCGCCAACAATGCTTCGCACTGTGAAGAAATTTATTGGAGAATGGCTTACTGTTCACTCGTTGCATGTGCTATCAAAGTAATTATTTCGGATGAATAGGTGATTCACACACACTAATAGAATGCCCCTAAGAAAATTGTCCCCTGTAACTGTACATTGCTCAACAGCACCAGATAACTCCTTAAAACTCTCTCGTTCTCTCTGTGCACACTCTACAATGTGCGCAGCACCAGTGTCATTCATTCTTTGGAAAAAAGCATGAAAAGATGCAAGATGTAAAAAATCGCTGCTTAGTTAACAGCCGATCCGGTAACGTTTCCAACTACACCATGATTTAGAATTTTCAAAACGCGTTACCAATGGAAAATTGTGATCAATACTACAATCATCGGTGTAATACTTACACATCGAGAGTGAACCAAGTAATTCGTCATTCATAAAAATATTGAAGTTCTCATAGTCCGGTTGCAGCAGTTATCTGGCGAATTAGCTGCAAGCTTTAACGGCCAAGCTAGTATGAATGAAAGCACCGAAACACCTTTAAAACTTGTATTCTCGAACTTACCCCACAAAGTCGTGGAGATTCTAATACTGTTCCTCTGAAAATGTTTATTAAAATGTACTAAGCTCTGCATACGATGTAAAGGATCCGAAAAGGTTACACATTCACTAGGCCGCTGGTTCACAATATGCATGCCTAAATTTTAACATTTTGAAACGTATGTATTGGTTGATGAAAGTCAAAAGGGCTCGAGAGCCTACTTCATCATCCCCTTCTCATAATAGACGTCGGCAACCTATGGTCTATGGCTTTAATATGAAATGCCAACCAACCAGCTGATCTAAGCCATCCAGACCAAAGTCCACAAAGATGTAGTGTCCATCGGTTCACCTTAGTTGTAAGACAATCCTAATGTCAGCAGTAATCTATAATATTCGACTAAACGGTGCCTGACTTACCCATCATAAAAAGAAATACGGTGGAAAGATCATTAATTCCTAAGAACCATCATCATGTTTAGAAGACATTGCAGATTGTACCAACTTGTTCGTCCTGTTTATAAGTATTCATTGCATCCTGTTCGTCAGAAGGGGTATCTAACCAACGGTGTGGATGGTCATCATCATCATAATAGCAGCCAAGAGCCTGATCAAAAGGAAGTGTGGCTCGGGGCACCACCCAATTCATCAGTGGCGTAAAATATTCAAGAAGAAAGCGTTGCTAAGAAGATCGAAAATTAATAAAAGAAGACTAAGCGCAACAAGAAATAAGTGGTATGGATGCAGGTACGCCTTTGATTGCGACACACTGCTATCTTGGATAGCGTTCATAACCGGCGATTTAAGTGGTCACGTGGATCCCAGCCAGGCAGGAGACATCTACACACTCCGCTCAATGGAGCGATCGGGGACTTCACACTTCGTGACCACGTTGTTGCTTGACCATCACGCGGTTTCACTCAAACCGTTAGTGGTCGCAGTATGTAGTGCTCCGTACACTATATGATCAGGTGACATATGGAGTACATGACGCGAACATCAAAAGCTGTTCAGCGAGAGTAGTTGACCAGTTTATCACGTTTCACTAGCGTTCTGGAATATACGCACGCGAACGACCACATTACTCGCACGATCACTCCAACTAATGTAAGCTAAGTGGCAGGGACAACGATCGTCAAACGTGACAAGACTGCTCATATCCTCACTACAAACAGGCCATGCTTCCGAATCATAGAGCCAAACAGAACACACACAAGCAGTATATACCCTTCCTTTCAGCGACAATCGGACCTCTTTTTTTTGATGCCACAGATGACGTAGTTTGACAAACGCAACTCGTGTCTTTGCTATCCTCGCTGATATCTCATCAGTAATATTACGAACAGACTAGATAGTGCTACCCAAGTATGTGAAACTGCCTAGAGTCTCAAGCGGATCAACTGCAATAAACGAAGAAAGAGTGGAAATATCCTAGATTCTGGGCAGCACTGCGAAGTTCGTTTTATACAAATCAACCTATGTGGACGGCCGTGAACTCCTCAACCAGCTAAACCGCGCGTGCCAACCTTTCTCGTAGCCAGTGACCACGTCATGGCCTGGTCACCTAGCGGATTCGTTCAGTCATCTACTGAACAATACGCAATGCGGCAGACGCTCATAGGCATACGGAGTACATGACACTTCATTTTCACTATCCCAGCTATCGACTGTAAACTTGTACATTCCTGGAATACGTGCTGACGGACTTTCGCGTTGCTCCCAGTCGACCCATTTAATACAAGCTGACTGGTGGATACAACGGCGGTGGAATATCGAAATTCAAGATGCACCTACATTAATGTCTTTGAGTGACAGGTAGACGTCTTTGCTACGCCATAAGTGACGCAGTTTGGCAAATGGGTTACGTAGATATCTCGCCAGAGACATTACGACCCGATGCAACGACACTATTCAGGTAAGTGTAGTAATCCACAAGCTCCAGAGACCTGTTGGTAGTAAAAACATGGCAGAGCCAATACCAGCCAGATCTTGTAACAACACCTCACGCGTTGACGGTGTAAAGTACATAGCATACAGAAAATCGAATCATATAATCCGTTCTGCATAGTCGTCATATTTTCTACAGAGTTATTTGAAGTAATCTCGACCGAACAGTTAATATCAGTCGGTTTACTGCCTAATAGAGGCCCCACTCCGGTAGTCCCAAAACGCTTGAACGTCTTTGTCACCACATAGTTGGAAGTGCGGTGGAAGATAGGATACCCCAGCGGAACATTTCTTGACGTAGGGAATGCTCGAGATATTTGTTCATGAATACGCATCCTGCAAGCAGAGCGGATACGCAATAACAACCACAACTTCAACAAGTCGGCACTTCACTGAGATTCCCATACGATGAAGACAACTCCAAAGAGTGTGAAGAGCAACCGAGTCAAAAGTATCCTCTAAATCCAAACACAACGATCATTTCCCAAGAAGAGTGCAGATGTTCTAATGTCCGTCGCAAAATGAAGATATGGTCAACGCACTCGTGACCAGGCCGGAAGTTTATCTGTTCTTCACTTAACTGTTTTTCTGTCTTTCAGAACCATTATGAGACTCGTGAGCAGCTTGGACACGACAGAGACAAGCATAATACCTATATGGTTAACATATGATGTTCTGGAAACACTTGAAAAGTGCGAGAATGTTGATAAGCACCAGCCAGTGAGCACATGTTTAGTCTTCCATGCGGAACGGATGAGTGTGGTCGGTTCGGCTAATGATCTCCCCCAACTATCTTTGCAGAGGTGAAGAAAGAAGGTCCGGGAATAAGGCCTTATTAATAAATCCGCATCGAGTCAGTTCTGCAGGATTCTTGCCAGCAGCTTCCCGGTATATACTAATGTGCCTACATCCATCAGGACCGTTCTTGCTATACTCACCTCTAAGCAGAAGTACAATCAGAACAATCTTAAACATTTAAAGAGTTATTTCATGTTCCCGAATGGAGCGAACCGATGGGTGTCAACGAAAACTCCAGTCTACTTTCAGGTATCAAGCGTGTGTCAGGATGGTTAAGTGGTGTTTGCAGTAGCAACAGCCAAATCGGTTTTATACTAAAGCATACAGGCTGTTGTATTGAAGATTATGCGGGATCACTCTTCAACCACGAGTAAGACTGTGGTACCCACGTCAACACCACAACACTCATGTCAGTGGTTTGTAGTAAATTTAAATTCACAAGATAACATCAACAAATATAGTGATATAAATTAGGCAACTTTCTCGTTGCGACGAATGAAGGATTTTAGGACGTCGAAAGTGATCTCAATGCGGGTGGATGTCTGAAAGTAACTTAACGAACACAAGTAGTTAGTAATGCGATATACTATCAATTTATTGAAAGTTGTGATTGTTGGTTGTGCATGAAACATTACTGCGTGCTGCCTTGCTAATCGTTCATGGGGCGCTCACAGGAAGCATGAAACTTCTATTTGCGTTTCGTGTACTAACCATTATATATATATGCACTGTAGTAGACATGGGTATGTCACCGTGAATTGCCAACACAGTGAATATTGTCAGCAAGACTTCCCTAGCGTTATTTTTCTCAAATTTGTTCAGCTACTTAATAGTACAATATTAACCAATAATAAATACGCTGAAAGATTAGTAATCAACTTCTCATAGCTTTATCCAACTCCACATGGACTCAGTGTCAGCCCTGCATTAGGTCAAGTTGTAAACCTTACGTGGAGCATATGTCTTGCAATAAAAGGGAACCACTAACAAAGGATATGTTGGATAGTAAGAGAGAGTTAGTAAGTACTAACTGATATAATGTATGGTTGAAGTGTTCAAGAACATTTCCACACTTATCAAACCCATTGTGGTTACATTTTGTGCACCGAAGCAATCACATATTGGTATTATCTTTACTACTTGTTGCGCCAGTAAACAAGTGTACAGCAGCCATTATGAGCCATTTCACCAAACCGACAAACCGTGTTCCCCAGTTTGACGGGCAAACATCAGAACACACAGATGACTTCAGTATTCAGTTAATCAGTCATATTTTCTGAATGGTGGAGTGGCCCACTACAATCAAAACAATTTTGAGACACACACTGTTTGTATGAATGTTGTAAGGCTATCCACATTAGAACCAAGTCGGCCGAAACGGTGGTGAAGGTGGTAACAAAAACCACTCGTCCCTATGATTCTGTACGTATACACGTTATTGCAGTCATCCTAACCATTCGGTGGTGGTCACTATATACTACTTCAGCAGAACGACCAATTTTTATCATTATCAAATGGAGAAAACAAGCCTTCAGTTCCTTTTTCACGATTGCTGAAAGTGGGACTTCTAAACCCGAATTGGTTGCCGAGGTATTCACAGAGTATTATTTGGTGGCCTATAATTTATCACCACTGAACCGGCAACGCACTAGACCTTTGCGAATCTTACGCCCACCACGTTTTACTACTGATGTTTTCATATTATATACTGAAACACACCTATTCAATATTATTTCACATAGTACGATGGGTCCAGATAGGATTCAGTAGACGATTTTCGAGCAAGTTGTATTTAATCCGGCGGAACCCTTCCCTAGGTTATTCGCAGAGACACTACAGACTGCCATTCTCCATAAGCACATAATCATAAGCGGGCAGGTCAAACTTAAGGTGGGTGATGTGCAATGCTACGCTAGCTACCAGCTAATCAGTCTTAATAGTGGAACACTTCACGTAACTTACCATGTTCATACACTCCCATGAGAATAATCCTCCTCCTTTACACAGCATGACTTCCATCCCAGGCGATCAAGCGTAACAAATATACCTATCATCATGGATAGTTTTACAGGGGGTAAGGAAAATGGTGTCGTCTCACATGCTATCTTCTTCTACTCCGCGAAGGCATTTGACCACGTTCCACATGGTCCTTCCAGACTTGAAACACATGGCTTTCATGGAGGGGTTCTCCGTTGAATCATCTCCCTACTCAATGGTTGAACTTTGAAGGTCGAAAATGAATCAGAACTGTCATTTATCTCCATAATGTTTTCAACTTTCGCTCAAGGATTAATGTTTGATCCTATGTTATTTTCCTTGAAAAATAAGGACCATCCCGACAGTATTTTCAGTGACGGTCTTCTCCACACCGAAAACCTAAAATTTTGATCCCGGTGCATTACCGGTTGATCTTAATGATCGGAATCCCTTCCTGTGCAAAAGTAAGCTTGCACGCATGTCACTTGATCAGAAATACGATGATGACTTTCTAATTCGCAGCGTGTTTAACATGTGGACATCACGAAAATCGATTTGTAAAAGCACCCAGGTAGCTGAATATGGTCCAGCTCATCTTTTACCCGACATCACGAATTAGCCTGCAGGGCGGAGTCCGTTGCCCTTGAAACAATTAGACGAACGCCTCCCCTTCTTGACAGTGAAGGTTCACGAACGCTTTGCTTGCGTATGCCAGTCACGTTGTGTATATCAACTTGAACCTGTTCAGTGTGCTGCTGGTCTGTGGCATATGAATTATGATTGGATCTTGAAACTCATCACCTGCACCAACATGGATTTCGAAGATCCCTCGGTGACCTGATTCTCAAACACTTCCTCGTTAGCATGCAATTCGTCCACTATTTCTTTATGTTAGTGGCTGACATTGGTCGACGCAGTGTAGTGACCCTATTCGCTATTATCAACTGTGTTGTAGGTACGAGTGGCATTTTCACTCTTTTTGTTTCCAAATTTTTATGTAACTAAACATTTGTTTGACCTAGTAGAGATACCGACAAGTACCCCGTGCAATCGAACGTACTACCCCACTGCGTACTCGCTTGTCGCTGCGGTCTGTTACCGTTTCGTCTTGGTATTCGTGCACTCTCGCACTGACCTCGCAGGTCGACAGTATACTCTTTGTCTACTCGTTCTGTTATTCTCAACCGGTCGTCTTCCGTTTGCTTGATCATAAAAACTAGTGAGCCCGTATAAGTCGTATATTATGGTATACATTCGGGTTTAGTATTCCCCTCCAAATTACGTATCGAGTGCATATATATTTATTTATATTTATTTTTATTTTATTTATTTAAATTCCATATCTCGTTCGCATTCACTCAATCGCCATGAATATTAACGAGACTAAGTCTGACTTTTCGTCTTCCGTATCACTGATCACTTTAGCTGTTCCAGCTTTCGGCGATCTTGATTCAGAGTTGTGATTCGCCGAGTTAGAAACAAAAAGAGTACAAATGGCACTCGTAACTCTAACATAGTTGACGATAATGAATAGGGTCATCACAGTGGCGATGACAGAAGGCTTTACAAAATCCGTCTTCGGACCTTCCGTAGACAGCAGTTCTTCATTTACAGAGTTGTAAAACATGGGAGGGACTATCATTCTGCGATCGTTTCAAAACCATGTTAGATTCCCATTTCCATACAAAAAAAACTTTTTGACCCGAAATTTTGGTTTGTTGTTGAAACTTGCTGAAATCTAAAAGAGCGGCGCTACACTTTGTATTTAATGGTTATTTGTAAGATCTACATTCAACTATTGGAAATTAGAACGAACAACTGGGCATCCTCCCTCGGACCAGATTGCCTCAACTACCAAAACGTGCCAGCTCTGAATGTGGTTGAGAATATTGAACGATTTAACACAGACATTGAAGTTGTTCTAAGTATAACCCCCTTAAAACAGTCATGCCAAAAGCCACTAGTGTTGATACTGTTTAAGTAGGCATCCACAGTGTCAACCACACTTTCCTACATCCTACCAGAACGGTCTTCTCATTGCTTCATGGTAACGCAATCAACTGAACTCTAAAGTAATCTCGCAAACATAACAATCTAAATCTGAATCAGACTCATGGTTGTACATCTGCTCTGAGCGCATGGTGTGGTAGTTGAGAATTATGAGCAACATTTACTGAATTCTATATATTCAGAGTTGAAGGATGTCAACATTTCTGTTCAACTGCTCAGCTGCTTGCAAGACGCAGTCAGAATATATACCATCTGTTTAAGACGACAATAAGTAAACTGAGTGAATTTGTGGCAAGAGATAATGAAATGCGACGTCATTACTTTCCACGGCGGACCAAAAGATCGGTCAGTATGTCGAGCTGGACAATTCGTTCAACGTGTCACTACCTAAACCTCAAACGTCTGACCATCAAATCAGCGCATCAATGAAAATTGGCATATGGGTTGTGCTTCTGTTATGTATTCCTGTTGGTTTAACTATTCGGCTGATAACATTGGTCGTAATGTTACTATTCCTCGCCAGTGACCGTATCGTTGCTTCGGCGAATTTCATCAAGGAAACGGATTATTTTGACTAAAAGGACAGCCATCTACCTATGTGTAGCTGCAATTCAGTTGACGAGAAGAAGATTCCGCGAAATCCACAATCGGTCTGCAGCTTTAATTTAGCATAACATCGGGAACGGGCTGCTTATCATGTGCACCCGATGAAGTAGTTATCCGAAAGGTATAAAACACTTGATGAACTCATTGGACGGACTCCATCAACTTTAATGCAGATATGGTATAGACTGTTCCAGTTTGCTATGTCAAACGGCGACTCTGATTGATGATTCGAACGAACACTATGTACACAACTGAGCAGACGACGGTCAACCCATGTACTCGATGGAATATACGAGATATTTAGTGTTCCTGATCCCCAGTGATCTTGATTAAGGAGGCCGACCTGGTTCATGTTCAGTCGGCATGCGAAGATGTGTCTGATGCAATCATCATAGGTTGTCAATGATTTCGAGTAAACCGTCTAAATAATCTGTCACATACTTCATATTAATCCATGAAAGCATATTCCTCTTTAATTCCTTGATAAACAGGTTTTGATACAAGAACTATATTTTCACCATCAATGTAGGTTCGAGTATGTGAATCGGCACATTTCCAAACATGAACGGACATGGGGAGTTATTCAATTGGAGAAAATCTTCACTTCAACTGAATTCGAACCGGCGATAGAAACAGCAGACCCACATGGAGCGTAATAGTGGCGTTGGTGGATTTTAACGTGAAAAGTTGGACAAAATCTGTTTGGAAAGTCACCACCCTGGATCATTTGATGAATTAAATATGGTATGATGAGCTTGTTGGGTAGGTGAATTCAGATGTAAAACTTCTGAGTGTCGAACATAACCTTCCTAGCCTATTCAGGGCGTACTGTTCGCCCTCCCTTTCTTGAATCCAACCGTGATCCATATTTTCCGCAATTTGGTGTCTTCTTGTTGTACAGCAGGCAGTCTCGGTTTTAGTAATATACTACAGAAAAGTGAGATTGAGGCGCGGAAGGGCAAGCCCCAACACCAGGAAGAGGACAGACCAAAAGAGATTATAGGAATAATGTGTACGCGTTATGGGAGAAGTGCCACCAGGTTGAATGGCAACGTACTGCTACCCAAAGTGTGTGAGTGCACGTAAACCGTGCAAATGAGTGTACTTGTTCGCGGTCCCATGTTTAACATGACCCGTACGGGAGTTCGTGCAATAAACAGATTTGCAGTCCAAGCAACTTTTGCGGTCACAACATTTTAACTTGTTGAACGTGTCACACTACTTATAGTATTGCCTACAATAGCTGAAATATATCTGATTCAAAATACCGTGTGATACATTCGTTCTACTACTTACTGAATGATGGTGGTGCTGGATGCAGCGCGAAGAGGCCCTGCAAAGATGAAGTGGATCGCTGTGAAGGAGGTGCTGGTGGCTGCATTTGTCACTCCGGCTATTCGAGGTGGCCAAGCTTGAACAAGGAACGGATCCATCCGTGTTTGCTGCCACTCTGCAAGGTTTGTTGGACAGGGCTTTGCCAGGATTGGATCAAGAATCACGACGGCAGCTGTTAACGGAACAGTTTACCGAAGGTCTCCAAAAGACGGTACGCGACCAAGTCCGTGTTGCCTATGGCGCCCGGCCGATGGACCCAAAATTAGTGCTTATAAACTTTACAGGACCATATTGTTTGTTAGCTGTAATTACTTATTATCTTACATGCATGAAATAGATTTGCGTGTAGTGTGGATCAATAATTCTGTTTACTGAGCATTTAAGAGCATAACAAGTTACAGTAGTATACTAAGAGTCCATAACCGTTAGCTTATTATTGCACAGACTGTGTATTGTCGATAACTGTAGGTGGTTTGTTTTGCTTCTATTCAACTGGGTCACTCGGCCTGTCTAAGTCTACAGAATAGACACGACCACGTGTACACGAAACCGAGATGATCCAAAGCACCCTCTGTCTAATTCACTTTTAGACTTGAAAGAACAGTCAGTTGAAATGTAACGGAGCCCAAACTTAGGCTTTTCCAAACCCACAGATGCCTACACTATTTAGCAACTCAAAATAACGTGGTAATTTTTACACTGGAAACGACTGATTCAATTACGATAGAACAAAACATATTGGCCCCTTGATCAAACTCATTAACTTAGCTTACTTTATAATGGGAAATACCATATTGAGAACTACTGATTCGACTGCGATCGAACAGTACGAATATTGAGCAAAATATTCACAGTTCCACTTGGTATAGCTTAATAAAGATGCCGTCAACTATTGAATAATCTTACCTTATAACAGAAGATATCGCAATGCTGAGTTTCGGACACAGTCGCGTACAAGGTATTGACTTTGAGATTGGTTTTAAATGTTCCAAATAGATTCACATCCACTTCATGCATAATCGGCGGCCTGCACCAACTGAGAATAGTTGGAAGAGAGTAGATGTGCGTCGCACAGTGAGTGATACAGACTGTTTCGGCTGGTGTGCAGAAAAAGTTACCCCCATTTAGTAGAAATACCCTACCTATCAAGTTTATGCCGGTTCGGTCCCTCTTTCAATCTGATCTCGTAATTCATGTTCATACGAGACTCTCGTGATTCTTGTGAGTAGCAATATGGTTTGGAATACCTCACAATATAATATTTATTTATTTTGAGTGTATTTGTATATATATAAACGAGAAATGTCACGCCGGATAGCAGCTGTTGGAACAAATTCAATGTGGTATGTAGAACTAAAGTGTGATAGCCCAGTATTACGCATATATTACACATATCCGCATAGTATACAACCAAGATACAATATGCAAATGCACATGCGTGCGTTAAGCAACAACAGATATAAAATCGACGAGATGGAACACAATGTTTGAAACATACATTTGGAAACGGAAGTATTCAGATGATATTGGCAATCCAGATGTCCAACAATTGTCGTTCACTTCCAAAATGAAAACAGTAATTGAGGGTTTATTTCCAAAAGTTCTGTTGCGGTTCAGAAGTGACGTTGGAATTTCCCCGATGGGCTTGCGCGCCTTGTCAAGTGTTAGTGAACGGGAACAAACTCTATGCATTGATGACACGGAGACAACGTTAGAGGAGTTTAAACAAGATGCGGTAACCGGCCAATCGTGTCTCATGATATTCAAACCAACCGAAGTATGTCTGCTGTCAGCTACTTACTCACTTGGTGTAGCCCCTTCTTAGTCACTAGCAATTATTCAGCGATTCATCTGAATATTGACAACGTGAGTGAAGTCCAGACCAAGTACACAGTATTAGAGAAAAGAAGGATCTATGTGATAGCGGCAACTTTTCCGACTGAAGTGGAAAGTGTACCCACATTCATGTGGGAGCGATGGAGGATCCATGCAGACGAGTGGCGCGCTTGAAGTTTTAGAGTTGCCACTAAATTAGCTATTGGGATGGCAAGGGTGAACATAGATTCACCGGATTCAGTACTACGATCAAGGCAAAGGTACTTCATACTCTTGAATCAATAAATACGTTCTAACCAGATTAAATTTGATGGTAACCAACGGGGTAACAGTGTACACAAAATGCATTAAGCACTCAAGGGAACTAATGAAACCGAAGCAAAATGTCCTTAACAGATACATCTGCAACACATTTGGTAACGTCTTTACTAGAATAACTGCTAACGCGTGGTCGTCACTGATGTTCTGAACCGCTTATAACCACGTCTGTTGTTAGCTCTTCCGATTAAAAGGATAACCCGAACAGTCTAGCTCACACAATGATGTTGATGTGGTTTCTGGCAGTACGTTTAATGTACAACAATCACCGCATTGGCAGGAGAAGTTTTGACTTGAAATTTATTTATTGTTTCATATCAATTAGGGATTGCGTGATTGTTATTCACAACAATCGTTTGCGATGTTTTACACGGTTAACATGGTTCGACATCCTATTTCAGTATTCCATGATAAGTTCAGTCAGGAAAGTGTTGCACTCACAACATATATGTTACAAACTTTGAAGCAGAAGGGGACTTGGTTGGTGTGGTTTGAGCGGATCCAAAAATGAACTTAGATTTTGCATCCAGGTAAATTTTCCAGCCAGCCATTTTGTAAAATGAGGATCAGACTTTTGTTGGTGTTCGTTAGTTTATAACCGTTCTTACCAGTTCTACATTCTGAAAGGCACGTGTGAGTTAGTCGCACCTGTCATCCATTAATTACGGCCCTGGCTAGTATACGAAAAAACGAAGGTTATATTTTGTTTAGGGTGTGCAAATAGGCTAAAGGCTGCGTTTGGATGCTCTCCCACCTTCAACCAAATCGATAAATAACTACGGCAGCATCAGCATGTTGAAAGCCGCATGCCATGAACTGATGGGGAACACTTGTTTTAGTCTACTTTTCAGAAACTTAGTGGGCAATTGAATTGTGGTGGTAATGCTACAATACTTCACAAGATAGGTGTAGGTCATTCCATTGATTGATCAAGTTAGCAAAACTACTTACATGTGTAGTCGTGTGTTTTGTTCCGTTTTGGAGTACATCAGGCATGTAACAGTTGACAGTTAACGGTTTCAAATAATGACAAGTAGCAAGCAAATTTAGTTCCAATAAATACCGCCATATCTCCCACGAACTAACAGGTTGAGGTAGTAATGTAATTTCGTGATGAATAAATGGTTGAATAATAACTATCAGGCCTAAACCTTATAATGGTCACGGTTTGGATGCCGAATGAGGAGAATTGAAATTACACAAGATCACCGTTTCAATCTACATGTGGTAGACTGAACACTACTCCCTTGGATATATATATATATATATGTATATATATTCAGTGCTCTCGAGCAGTAGGTGTAACACAAAGAACGATTACCCCTGTGACACGGATGTCAGTCTATCTACTCAAAGATACGTTCAGGAAAAGAAAAGACCCATCTGACTCCAATTCTGAGGTGAAACTTATCATCGGATGTGCGCAGTTGAAGTCCTTTAAAATATTAGTTATGTTGACAGACGAATCTGTGATAGCAGATATATCATCACCATAACGTCTGCAGGAAACCATTTGATTTATAGCAGTGCTCAGCACTGTTCCTTCCAACTTGCCCATAAAAATGCCTGCCAGTAGTGGTCCTAAAAAAGACCCTATTGCCACTACATCAATTTGTCTGCAAATGTCAGCATTAAAAATAAACTTTACGTTGTTGGTGTATTTGAGAAGCAATTCTTTCAAATGATTTTATTGTCGACGCGAATGTCGCTAACTGTATTTACGGATTCGGAGGTATCTCGCTGACTATGAACATAGGTTTTCCTAAGAAGTCAGTTAAGCGAACAGCTGTTTTCGGTAATTCTCATCGGGCTTTTACAATCACATAGGGTAGGTGCGTTTTATATATGAAAAATTAGAGCAAGTCAAATAGGTCATTCGAATCATAGACCTGGGGCGGATCACAGGCTACTGGAGGGGGGTGGGAGTGTTAGTGAATGTGTGACATTATCACTCATGCCTGCCGTGAGACATGTATCCGGCGCTGTCAAGTGGTTTACGCCTGCTTGGGTCTCAAGGGGCTGTGGAATAGTTGGCCAGAGGAGGTGAAGGGCTTGCACGAACTGTTTTTGGGCACACAGACAGGGGTTGTAGAGTCTGATGGCAATTGCCTCGGCCGTTGATAATAATCGCAATCTGACAGCTCTGGAGTGGGTTTGACGAACCTTGTAGATGACTCGAAAGGCCTTATCTGGCTCAATTTGATGACCAGTGTCGATTAGATGAGAACCGATTGCACTGGAGATAGGCTTTATCGAACCGTTGCGAAGCCATGTTGGGAGGTGTTCACGAATCCTTTTTGACAGCCGCCTTGCGGTTCTCCCAACGTAACCGGCTTGACAAAAACAGGTGAGAGAATAAACACAGAAAGACGAAGAAAACCTAGGCAGGCCATCTTTGAGATGTGGCACCAGTACCGGGCAGGTATTGAACGATACGATGACCCGTGCTGCAGGATAGGCATTGTCGACTGCATTACTAATTCGGCGGGTGATAATTTCACTGGTGGATTCCCCCTTATATGATAGGGTGATAAAGATAGGTTTTTTATCCACCGTCTGAACAATTTCATGCCTCAATTTTGGTTGCATGTTCCTGTCCAGGAATCGTTGTGGATATCCATTTTGACTTAGCACATCTCGAATGTGCTGGAGTTCATCCGATAGAGTATCTGCCGTGCATATCCTTTTGGCTCTGCTTGTTAAGCAACAAACCAAATTCCGCTTATACTTCAGCGGAACAAAGCTGAGGAAGTGCGTGTATTGGCCAGTCCACGTTTTTTTCCTATGAACTGCTCTTTGAACTGACCCATCAATTTTACAGAGCATGGCAACATCTAGAAATGACGGTTGGTTATTTATCTCTAATTCGGTAGTGAATGCAATGTTGGGGTGCACTCGATTAAAGTCAGCTAACAGAGACCATGTATAATCTTTTTTTGCTTATCAAACAAAATATATCGTCTACGTAGCGTCTATAAAGAAATCAATAATCGACGACATGACGTTGGTTTCAAGTTTGGCCATGAATATGTCTGCGAGCAACGGACCCAACGGAGAACCGATTGCTACGCCATCACACTGTCTATAGAGGTTTCCACTGAATTGAAACTGGACGTTTGAGGTACAGAATAGTAGTAACTCTTTTAGTTTGGCGATAGGAATGCCCACGTCGAGTTGTCCGTTGTCAATGTAAGCGCACAGGTAATCGATAGTTTCCCTTAACGGCATGTTTGTGAATAACGAGGTTACGTCTTAGGAAACTATTTTTTGATCCTTGATATTCACTGAATCAGCCGCATCGACGAAAAATAAATTCTTCTTCCGAACTGGCTCCAAGATCTCGGCAAGCTATTGTACTAACGCGTGATACGTTGAATTCCTCATATCCAAAATTTGGTGCACAGGGCAGTTAGGCTTATGAATCTGTGGTAGTCCATAGGAGCAAGGAATCATAGTAACTGTGGGCCTTATAAATTCATGTTGGACAGTAGTTATGAGTTCCTGATCTTTCAGTCGTTTCAGGCTATCCGCCATCTGTATCTTTATTGTCAATGTTTTATCCTTTTCTTTTGTCATTTTGTTAAGCTTGGTAGAATCTCCAAGAATCGCTTGCATTTTGTTTATATAGTCTGATTTGTCTAGGAACACTATTCCAGCACCTTTATTCGGTTGTGTTAATAGTCCATCTTGCCGATCCCGAAGTGTACGCAACGGTTCATTATGTCTACCAGTTACTGGTCTTTAATACATGTGTCTACATCGGTACTGATAAGACAGGCTGACTAAATCAGCTTTGAACTATTCCTTTGAGTGGCAACTGGCTGACTAATTTGACAATAAAATTCTCAAATTGAACTTCCAATTCTAATTGATCACAATGACTACGTGAAATCGATTTGATTTGATTGTTGATGGATAATTCCATTACCGGGCATTTGAGAGTACATCAGATTGTAATCATATACTAAGAGTGCATGACTGTTAGCTTGTCGTTGCACAGACAGTGTGTTCTGGACCGTTTACAAGCACGAATGTTGTTAGCTCATTTGGCTGAACGGATAAGCCGAAAAGTCTGATGACGATAGGGGTACTTGGTAGCACGTTTGATTTACAATAATCGCTGTATTGACGAGAGACGTCTGGACTTGGAATTTATTTATTGTTCCGCATCAATTAGAGATTACCTCGCAATCATTCACAACAGGTGCTTGCGATACCTTACACGGCTAGCATAGCTCTACATCCTATATATCTATTCCATATGTAGTTCATTCTGGAAAAGTATTGTACTCACAATATATGCATCTCCAAATTTTGAGCAGAAGGGTAGTTGGTCGGTATCGTTTGAACAGACCCAAAAAATTAACTCAGGCTTCGCCTTCACATGAACTTCCCTGACAACCTTTTTCTAGAAGGAGAATCAGACTTTTGTTAGGGTTTGTCATTTCATTACTGTTATCACTAGTTTTCGGCCCTCCATTTTAAAGGGCACGTTTGAGTTAAGTGTAGTTGTTGTTCATTCTGGTTGTTGCCCAAATGACCAACTATGTCGCTGGACAGTACACGACAAAACGAAGAGTATATTCTACTCATGGTGTGCAGACAGATTAAAAGCCCTGTTTGGATGCCCTCCAGCCTTCAACCAAATCGATAAATAACTACGGCAGCATCAACAATGTAAGCATGCTGAACGCGGAAAGCCATGCACTCGTTGGGTATACATGTTTTTGTCTATTTTTGAGAGGCTCAGTGGGTGATTGCACTATGACGGTAATGCTACAATATTTCAGACGACAGGTTTATGTCATTCTGTTGATTGATCGAATGAGCAAAACCAATTATGTGCGTAGTCTTGTGTTTTGTTTCGTTTTGGAGTACATTAGGCCTGTAACAGTTGACAGTTAACGGTTTCAGGAGATGACAGATGGCAAGGGAATGTAGTACCAATAAACACCATCATATCTCTCTAACAGGTTGAGGGAGTAATCAAATTTCAAAATAAATAAATGACTGAAAAGTAAATACCAAATCTGAAGCGTACCAGGGTCCCGGTTTTGATTATGTATGGGAAGACATTAGACTGCATTAGTTCACTATTTCCGTCAACATGTGGTAAACTGAACAGTGTTCTTTCGAAGATCTACACATTCATTGAGCACGAGAAGTAGGTATAACCCAAAGAACGATAACCTGAGTGGCACGGATGTTCGAACGGACCAAGTAGGTACCAAAACAAATCAGATAAGTGTCATGTGAGATTCAGCACACAAATATAGCACTCACTCATCTACGAAGTGACCTTCGCTTGGCCAAATTACTAAATTATGTTCATTCTTCCAACGTTCACATTTGGGTGTAACGTCTAATTGAGCGTTCATCTGGATCAAGTGTACTCACATCTCAACAGGGTTTCTGGGCGTTGGTCCTACTAGAAAAGCAACAGATCTGTTAAAGTAGTAAAAGCGTCCCCTCCAGCCTATCAGTTACTGCCACATTGAACATTTGGACTTTGTCGGTTTGAATGCAAATGTAGTTGTAGCATCCAGAGTATAACGATCAGTGTGCGTTGTCTATTATGTTTGTACCAACACAGTTAGGGCGTGGCTTCAGGTTCTCAGTGGAAGCACTTACATATAAAAACCACGGACATGGTCTAATCACAGTATTGTCCACCTGAGGCCTTCTGAAAATGACGATTGGGTACTTGTTGGTGCTGGGGCTTGTGGTCTCGATTCCAAGCGCAATGTGTAACCCCAAAAGTAAGTATGTATTTGAATATATTTCCAAAAACAATTATTCGTAATCACGTTAAGGACCAGCTTCAATTTTTCATTCCAGCTTCATTAGAACAGTTAGGCTTTTTTGTTTGTTCAACGCGTGTACTGAGGGACGTTTTTTCCCTAGCAGTTGCTCTGGTTAAAATGTTCGACCATTTTTGCAGACACCCTGAATGGATAGACGTAATCAACACTAAGAATTGAAGTGGAAAAATGTACTGATTCAAATTTCGTTTTGTTGGACCTCTGCAATTATGCGTTTGTCTCATCTGACCGGGTTTACTGGTTTCGGATTGTAATGGTTCCGTGTGAGTTCTGGATGAAACCCAGGCTCACTCATAAAGATTAGCTGAAAGTGATAGAACATCACAGCATCGGAGGTAATTACACGACCGTCATTAAAGTTAACCGTGAAAAGTATATTAGATTCCAATCGGATGAATTAGAAGTGATCACCTAATTTTGCGTTGATTATCAAATACAGTGATATAATCAGTAAACCGTTTGATTTGTCATGCAAAATACTTTCCAGTCAATTTGTCCAACCGCTTTTTTTGTAATTTAGAAGAAAAGTTAGGTGAGTAAAAAGATACACTTCACCCAGCAATGTTTTCCAATAGCCATTCTTTAGACCCATACAATTGTGTGCTGGAAAAACACCTAACTGCGAAATCGTTAGGCCATGATACCATCAGAACCAGGGGCGGCAAATGCTCTACCAGCTGATGCACGCAGTCTTGTCTGAGCTTTGTCGTTCTCCTACCGGTTACAGTCTGTCCAAATTACAGATAGTTTACCATCGGGTCTCTCCTACAGGATCAGTTCTGCTGTAATATTTATCAGTAATTATATTTGTTAAACGAGATCAAAACCAGTAATTAAGCGGACAAAAAGTTCATTATTAAGATAAGTTATTTCACCAGTGAAAGTGAACAACAATAATGATGACCATGACTTAACCACCAGTGTTAGTAATCAGTGACCGACTGCAATTTTCAAGATTGTGCCAAACCGGCAAGAACAGACTATGAGGTGTTGATGGTCTCAACGGGACAGGGTTTGTTTGCGCTAACTTAGAAGTGAATGCATGTTTGAATGCCAATCAATATCGCTTTGAATTATTTTCATTGTCTGAACTTCTTGATGCGGCTTACACGGACCTTGTAGATGGCATGTGAACCCCACAACCTCATCAGTGATATTTGTTACGTTTACATTGTTAATAAAGTTGATCAGATTGATGTTCAGTCATGTCAGGTGTTAACCTCTAGTATGCATTCGCAATGAGTTCAGTGTTTTAACTTTTACGATTGAGTGACTTAGTTTATCTGATCTGATATCAGTACTGTAAGTTAGTCAGACTGATATAGCCTGCTGCTCCATTGTGGCAAGCCGATCACGTGATCTATCTTGGATCGGTAGATAGTAGTCTGTTGAGCATCCAAAAAAATGATCCATACCTGTAGATCAACGACCGTAGCTTACGTATCTATGCTAGATAGGTACAGTTGAACATGTATCGGTCAAACTTTCAAAGAAAGAGGATGGTGTGAAACTTGTGAAATTAAATCCAAATTGCACTCAGTTTATTGATTTGGAAAAGTGGAATATTATCTTTATTAGGTTCCCCTTCAGTATTCTGTAGTAATGAAAAAGGCAACGTAATTTACACCTCCAAACTTTTGGTAAAGGAAAGCGTTATTTGTAATTCCCCATGTCGGATTAGAGAGTTTTTTGCCTTCACACAGCTATGTAGAGGTTGCACGAGGGTTAATAGTTTTGAATGATGTTACTCGAGTATCGCGTGTAGTCCATCGTGACTGATCTTAACAGGATTAGTTGTAAATGAATTCGAACTGCTCCAGCTTGAAAACGTTTTGGGAGCCATTCTTTACACTGCAATTTCTGATGCGTTGTAATACGAATACACGCGTTTTTGTGTTGGTTGTTATAGAGAGAGATAACCAGCTGTCAGAGGTTGCTCCAAATTACAAGCTCACAGTGCTTCCAGCTATTTCAGATACAATTCCTCCTCGCTCATTGCCTAATTCCAAGTATAATCAAACCCGGTCAATCATAACATCTTTTCTGTCTCTTTATTTACCGACACTGAATGTTAATTTTCCTTCATCATTTGATAACTGCCAAACCTATTCAACCTCGGTACTGCTTCGATCATCAGTTTCATCAATACATACTGACGGCTGTTCATTCAGTTCGTCCTTGGGTTATGTTAGTGACTAAACGCTGAATGATTTCGTATACACAAATTATATTGCATATTTAAACTACCATACGTTAGCGGCTTCATTGACAGGTGTAGAGATATTTTCGCAGACTGTACCATATTTCTTCAAATGGCTGAATATGTGAACTGAATTTTTATTCCGAACTATCGTCATGCACATAAAAACAATGTATTTTGTAAAGGTGGGTGCAGCCAGTTCTTTGATTTGTTTATTTCAGAGCAAATAACTAGTAAGCTACATGATTTGCTTTGTTGTGGATGAGTAATGGAACAATTCGAGTCAAGACAAATTGAGGGGTTACTATCTATAGTTTGGCATAAATCTAACAATTGTGAGATATCTTGTTCATTCGGACCAGATCATAAAAGTTTGTAATTGATACTGATTTCACACATAACATCCATAATTATATACCACTACAAGCACTACCAAGAAAACCATGTGATCAATGAGTGATGATTTTCATTATTGACAGTTTCTATCACTTTTTGATGATTGTTCTCACTCACACTTTGAATAGTCCAAACTGCTTTTAACTGGTTCACCTGGCATGACGTAAAATCCATCTTAAATCGAATTTGTTACCAGAAAAAAGTAATGTTGTGTGTCAAAAGCACGCACGGCGCAATTAATATGCATTCAGGAAAACAACACAGGGGTTATGCGATTCAACATGACAACAAAAAGACACTCTTCGGCGTATCGTACTGATCTTGGCACGTCACGGTTGTCACAGATGCAAATGCTCAGTTCCTGCATGTACCGAGAACCATATCATGCCATGCTGCTCTCCGATGTTTCTTCTCTTTTCCCTGCGGCTACTTCAATGTCAACATTCATGCACCTACCTCACTATTAAACAGCGATGGTGTCAGTAGTATAGTGAAATCGCTCCTCCCATTAGCGTGGTACTAACTTCTCACAACGTTTCACAAATCAGGTATATTGCAGCCATTTTAGGCAATGCTGACAAGTAATGTGATACTTTTGATAGTTTAGAATACATCCAATTGCAAAAAAGCTGGATCACGGTTGGATTCGAGACACAAGTATGAGCAACGCGTCCCGATTAGGCAAGAGCTTTACCAGCTAAGCTAGGAAGGCTATATTCGGAGCTCAGAAATTCCACATTCAAGTTCACCTAATCAACAAGATAACCATGTCATATTCAACTCATCGAGTGGACCAGAGTGGTGACTGTTAAAACAGAATTTACCAAATCTTTCAAGTTGGAATCCACTAACGCCACCGTTAAGCCGCACTTGGGTGTGTTGTTTCTATGGCTGCTTCGAATCCAACAGAAGTGCAGATTTTCTCGAAGTCAGCTACTCCTTATATTCGTGCATGGTTGTAAATGTGTCAATTCACATACTCGAATTCATGTTGGTAATGATAATGCGTTCTAAATTTTAAAACATTTATAACAAAGAATTAAGGAGCAATACGTTTGGTGGGTTATTATGACGAGTAAACTCTAAACACTGATAACTTTTGGTGTTTGCACCAGACACAGCCCCTTAGACCAACTGAATATAAAACAGGTCGGCCTCCCTAATCAAGATCAGGAACACTAAAGACCTCGTGTGCTCCATGGAGTACATGGGATAACCGTCGTCTGCTCAGTTGTGTACATGGTGATCACTCAAATCTCCAATTAGAAGGGAGGTTCAATATAGTAAAATAGAGAAGTCTTTACCACACCTACACCATGGTTGGCGAGGGTTTCTGTAATCAGTGTATCAATTGTCAGGTGGCAGAGGCAAATATTTAGAACACTGGTTTCAGTGGAATTTTCCGGGGTACAATGATAGGTTCGTAACCGTAATGCCCGATTTATACATTTGAATGGCGCACAGTGAACACAGTGTTTGCGGCCTGAATCCACCCGATACACCCACTTCGACCTCAGTTATGCAACATCTTCAAGATCAAAGACACTAAAGTTTGACGGATTAAAAACGCAAATGGATTCATGTATCTAAAATGAGTACCACGTACTGTAGTTGCTTATTCTTCTTGGGTACGCTGCAGAGGATTGTGGGCGGCAATTAGCAACGTCGTAATACGCGTATGCAATATCACTCGATTGCATGTCATGACTATATGGAGCGGTGATATCGCTTCTGCTCCGGATCTAGTCGGAGTTGAATATCTTGCGATCGACGAAGCCCGGCTTAGGTTGATTGGTGCACAGCTGTTAGTAGATTGCTTCACTCCTAAATGGAGTGGTTATGTGCCACTGCAGTTGCAGACGAAGTACGAATTTTTGAGAGGACGACAATGCAGATTCGGACCACTTGATTAGTTGCAATCGAATATCTATGGTCAGCGAAATGAACGGCGTTATGACGGATTCATAGGTTCACTTGAGCCTCTAATGAAGATTGCGATTGGAGCTTAATGTTTTGCCTATATCAATGTAATTTGGTCAACTCACAGACCTTCGGCATACAGTTAATCAGGATACTTTTCGATTATATACCGCTTGATAACGTTGTCAGAATGATCGTTGCAGCTTACCGGTTTCTGCAGTAGGTACAATTTTCTATCTGTGAATTCTACCTTTGAACAGACTCCTATTTGTTCAGTAGAGCATGTGAGACAGCATGTGCAGAATCGGTATGAAGTTACGAAAATTAATATGCGACTCGGTAACCTACTTGTTCTGTGTGGCTCAGAAGTGCAGGATTGTGAATCTTCAAAATTGCAGTGAAATGTTGTTGCAAGTTTCTGATGTGTATCTAACATTTCAACAGTCCGCAAGTTTGTGTTGAATTTTCCAACCTATTTCAGACGAGCTATGTAAAATCAGCGATAATAATTGTTTTCAACTACATACTCGTCAGATTTATTATTCTTGCTATAAATCTGCGGTCGAGAAGACTGTGTGAATTAAATTCATGTTGCAAACTTCTTGTTGGTTAGGTGATATTTTAAATTTCCAGGTGTTTTAAGCAATACGGGTTTCTAGAAACGAACCAACTTATCACTTTGTTTATCTGTCTCAAGTGAAGTGATCAGCAAATGCAATACTGGTTCACGTTTTGATGAATAAATTTAAAGCGCTGAGACTGGTTGTTTGAAATGCCCAGGACTGTTTGGAAGCAGCTATTTAGTGAGACTCGTGAAATACCTCAGAACCAGTATTTTAGCCTGAATAACACATATACACAACTCACGGAGTTTAGAACTATGTTGGGAGGATGAATCGGATAGGCGATAAAATACGACGTTAATGCTACTCGTATCCAAACTCATGCATGATCAGTAACTGAGGTTGATTAGTCGGTGAAACAGGAACTAGGTGTGTCTGAGGAGGATGAATAGGGGGTTGTTATTCCTTCCGTCATATATATGAATTACAACTTGATGATATCCAGACGGGTTAAACGTCTATACTGATATGTGAAGGTCACGCGTGTATATGCACTTAACGTGATAACACAACGGTACATGGCAAACGTGCCATTATATATGAGAAGGAGAAAAACGGGATTGTAAAAGTGGAAGGAGGGAGATGTCAAAGAGGGAGAGAAACTACAGTGATGCACGCCTAGATTTAAATCCTGTTATTCGTCAACTCAGACATCATTGTGGACGAAAGGTGGTTATCTCCCTCGGGCTCTAATTAGGACGCTGGGACCTCTTTAGTGAAGCGTGTGTCAGTGTCAATGGTTTCATACGTCAATTCCTGATCACATATCGGTCGCCAAACATTTGACTTCGTTTGCAAACAAAGTACAGCACGGTAAGCCTTGAGCCTGGAATGGCAGGCTGTGACTGAGCCAACAAGACCTACGCAACTAGATCCTGCTATCTATCAGCCAACAAACTGTGACCGTCCCGAACGAATGTTGGTGAACTTTGCTGTTGCTGACAAGGTGTTCTAAATATACTTCACAAATGCGTCGGAAACACCGGTGCACCGTCCTCCGCACAGATGGACCGGGTTTTGTGGTCGTGCTTTAAGCCTACTCTTATGGTGACCTTATGCACTCGACCACTTACAGAGAGGCTGAAATTAGACGGGTGTTATAGATGAAGTAATTCGGCAAATGTCATCCGACACTCGTTACGGGAATCGTAATCTCATCAGACGATCTATCATTATTGATGCAGCTCCTTAGTTGCTTGAACTCAATATCAAGAATTAGATCCAAGCTGAGTTTTGCCAATTTACAGCGTATAGAACCTGGAAGCTATGCCTGAAAGGGGGATGGTATTTATCCTTTGCTGTGAAATCAGCCTGCTTCTTCTGAGAGTAACCAACTCTATCTTTTAGAGATATCGTGTAAATTGGAAACCCCTGAGAGATGTGACAGGCAGGTCATCAAGATATGCACAATGTGCGTTAATGAAATTAGTCGATTGTACGAATCCAACCGCATGGCGTTCATTCAACTATGAAATTATTGTGAAAAGCAACACTACTGGTTATCTTAACATCATGTCAAAATTGATTGGTAAACATCCAAATAAACAACAAAAACGTGCTTCACGATTTAATTGGCCAGAATACCGTGACGTAATTTGGTCGAAGTTGCCATGACTGTAGGAGGTTTCTGCAAAAATATCAGAAGTGCAATATTACCATTAGAGCGAGTATTTGCCCGATATCGTTTGAACTAGTAAGTGTTGCCAGCCTGTAACTTCAAGGATGTGTGCAACATTCGCAATCGATTGCACTGTTCAAATCACCACTGTAAAAATAGAAACAATAGAATCGAGTTCCTCTGTCTTGGATTTCGTTAGTTGTTGGTTACTACGGTAAGGATTTTGACTAGTATGTGCATCCCCATTAAGCAATATTAGTGAACACCACCTCACTGGAAATAGCATAGGCACCAACGAGTTGTTATGTGTCGTCATCCAGTCACGCCCATCGGTGAATTGAAGATACATTCCAGTGTATCGGAAAACAGAAATGGCAGTGACGGGCAGATAACTTATTGTAAAGCATGTTCAATGTATTACGCGAGTTTGACTAAAATGATAGGTCCTGATCTTAGAGTAAGTGGTCAAAATCAACAAGGCCTTCATTTCATCTTTGTTTGAGCCTATCGACTAAGGTCAATGCTTATTTTTATCGTAAACTACCATCCGTTACAAACCGAAGTGGAAAATCAACATTTTTGCGAAGATTTAACATACTGTTTGTGCGGTGTGGCGTATCCGACAGACGAATCGATAGTAACAAAGTATTTCTCATTTTAATACCTACACATATAGCTGCGATGCGAGGTAACTTGAACCTATATGTGATCCATATTGGCTCGTATTACTTGGCAATTATTGCGAACTGTATTTTATTTGTAGCAATAAGACTGTAAGGAGTAAAGGATTCTCATGTGTTTTATCCTCACTGAAAAACTCTTAGATGTCAAAACGAAAGGTAAGTGCTGATAGATCTAAATATTTACATGAAAAAGTGCTTAAGGTAAAAGCATCTGTAGAGGCGAGATTAAGCCTAAATTCTGAGGTTATATTCCTCGCTAATGGATCATATCGTTGACCAGGTTTCAGGACAATTATATCAATATCGATGAGATTTTTATAGCCCGGGAAACCTTGTAATGTCTCAGAAAATTTGGTAGATGATTACACCGGATAATTCAGAGACATGCTGGGTCTCGTTTGCCCGCACCTGATGTGCATTATACTCAACGAGCGCATTGACCGATCAGACTGAAGTTGATTATGTTAGGGTTATCAAACAATTCCAAAAGTCTTATGAGTGACAGTAAATACGAATTGGAGCAATAAAAGTGTGCTGACTGTCTGATTAGCCTTTGCAAAAGCGACTACTAATCTGAGTGCTATAGGTCAATGCGGTTTGAAAATATGATGACTCGTGAAATCCTCTCTACTCGACACTTTTAAAAATATGACTGGACGGTTTGAGATCGAGTAACTGCATCTTTTCAACAGAACGCAGAGATTGCAGGGAAACTTATTAGGGTTCAATTAGTCAAAGTTGCAAATAGCCGTACTAAGTATGTTGGAACTAATGTACAGGTCCAATGAGTCATTTTCAACTATAGATATACCTCATGAGAATGATTGGAACCGGCTTCTTGGTAAACCTTACCCATCCTCCATTCAGCACATGTCTCTAATTACCTAGAACTCACTCGCCAGGACGTACTCGTTTAGTTGTGTATGATACACCACATTGAGGAGACCTAGATAACTGCTTCACGTTTGAATCAATTGGTGTGAATGTCTGGTTATTTTGTGCTTGTGGGTACATAACCACCTAATTCGATTTGTTATCTGTTATTGTGGGTAGACAGTGTGTGCGTAGGGGTAACATTTCGTCTTCGCTATAATCACGATTGCCTTCAACTGTACATGACTTTCACAGTAAAGCCGAGGTTGCAGTACAGCTATGTTCTTGTTAACCTCATCTGGGATGGGCAGTTCAACTCACCATAGTCAACAACCCATCGCCGAAGTTCATAGGAGTTCACAAACGATACCTATTGATGTTATTTTTAACAGAGCGATTACCACTGATTTTTTACCTACATACATCCTGATACAGCAGGAGAAGGCAGTCTTATCTCAGGTTGCTGCTGTAAACCGAATACATGTAACCTTCCGTCCATACCAGGGAGTAATGTTGGCTAACTGAAAGATGATCAACTCAACAAAAAAGAACAAAGTTTTAAAAGACTGACTGACGGATGAGTATATATGATGCATTCTATTATGGCCATGCATTGTTTTATAAGTTTTTAAATCGTCCATTTCTCTAAAACTAAATTGCAATAGTTGCGATTTTTAAAGGATTCTCACATGTACCCTACTGTGTTTGATTTAACCGACTTTTATCACATATTTCACCCGCAAATGTTCACGGAAAATCAGTTGATGCGATGACTAATACAAGTAAGCAGCGGACGCTACGTACTCTCAGTTACATAAATGAAGAATTGAACTGGAATTGAGAGTTAGTGTGAGTTAGTCTTTAGCAAACGATTGTGCACAAATTGAAGGGAAATTCGCTTATCGTGGTTAAGACTTGTCCTCAAAATACCTACACACCTACATGTATCTTATGATATCATGTTCATTGTCAATGTTGTATGAGTCGACTGTTATCTACTTGTAATAACGCCAATGCGTATAGAAATACATTAATTCCAGTATGACATGGAATTCATTACAATGAATCAATGGCTTACCGCAGAATTGAATTGATTGTGTATGATAAGTTTTAGATAATTGTTTTGCTGTAAAACTACCTGTCAAAAAAGATTGCTGGGCTCCAAACTGTGATGTGCAGTTAAATCTTCATTGAGTTAGAAGACTTCATTACAAACGAGAGTTCGAATACCTGGAGGAAAGTGGCAGCATCAAATGATCAGTTATCAGTACGATATATCTAACTTATGAGGATCTATTACTGATTCTCTTATAAGTTAGACATATTGTATCTGCGTGCAAAGGAAGTGAAGGTTAAGACAACACCACATGTGATTCATTTATCTACTTTTTGAGATCATTATTCATTTGCAGTTGTTTTGGTTGATCTGCATTCAGATTTGTCGTTGTCATCAGACGGAATGGACTTAGCAGGATTGCTGCGAAGTTTTTACGCGGACAAATGAACTATAGGCAAGTTGCTAGTTGGTCACTCGCAAAAGTGACGGAATGTGGTTACTAGAGATTTCAATGATTTCATTGATCGAGACAAGCGCGTTAGCTATATTCCACTATCGGACGGTAATTTGTAATCACATTCTACACACATTGTTTTGGTTCAAAGTAACTTGGACATTGCTCAGTTCAGAATTTTAGCAAATTGATAGTACATGTACACAAAATGAATATTTGACTGTGATACTCTGATTGTATCTATCGAACAAAGGTTTCAGCTGATAATCACGCAAATTTGCTGCAACGATTCACATAGCCTGATTATTTTATTTTCAGCCTGTAAGTGCTTTATTTTCGTTCACTGATTTCCATTACACATAATAATTACAACGGTACTCAGATACTCACTTCGGCTGGACGATAGTTGGAGTATCGTGACATGGTTTGTTTCATAGTTAATTCTAACAGATGCATCTGAACCGGAATGTAGCTAGTTTTGAGGTATGGGTTAACATGTAAGTATTCCAGTGAATAATCGTAAAATGTGTTTGAACTGTCACTCATCAGTTCAAGCTGCTAACGTTTGTGTTCCATAAATGTCGTGACATCCAGATGATTTACTTAGCTATATGACGATGTTTTCACACAGTAGCACTAAACTGTGCCTTCCCTGTTCTTGCGGAGAACTGATATTTTATTAAGTAGCAGACAGTCACTTGCTGATATTCCAGATGCGATTATGGTAATCTTCATTATAGTGTTCCATTTTATAACGAATTCGCAACTTCTGTCTTTGTACACGCATCTAATACAGAAGAGTTATACACACGTGAGTTATTGCATTATTCTTGTTCAGACTGGCTCCAAGTTTTAAATTCGTTCAATACATGTGATCTGCGTATTCCGCGTTTTCTGAGTAGCTGACCAGCCATCATCACAACAGCATGTTTGTTAACTTAACTATGATAAGGCATGTTAGTCGACGTTTACATGATAGCGTTTGAGCTTGCCACAATGACAATTCGGAATGAACAATCAGAGCACATAATTAGAAAATCTTCGTTTTTCCACAATACTATCTGTCTTCCGTTTTGATTTTGAAATACTACTTACAAAGGCGCTGAGTAGTTTGCAGTTTCAAAAGTAGTAAACAGGACATACTTACAGTACGACACTCTTGGTTTTGTTTTAAAAATAAATGTGCTCGACAACAAACCGCTTCAAAATAACTACTTGTACCGATGCTTTATGATGCCTAGCATTGCGATATGGTTTAGTGATCTGTAAATGCTGATTGTGTGTGTACAAACCATTCGACGTGGCATATACTCAGATCACGTGTTAAATATGTTCTCCTATTCCACACCTGATTTCCTGTGCTTATCGTACATTCTCCTGACCTTAAATCGTTCTACAAACGGCTAACTCGCACATCGTCTTCTCGAAAGAGAAATACGTAAGTTGAAACCGATGGAGAATCGTAATTTAGAAAGACATAATCTACTAATGTTTAGCGTCACCGATCCAGATATCGTGATTCATTCACTGGTGTCGCACAAATTTCACAAGTCCCAACTTTTGGTGATTGGCTCAAATACTTTTCACACATTGTGCACAAATTGATTGTATCCGTTGATGATTAGTAAAATAGGGTTACTTCCAACGACCTTCAAATTAACTTATTCAAGCCTAGAACAGCCAAGTACTCTTCCCAACACTTTTTGTCGTCCTGTCCAATGTTTTTCTTTAAAAATAGAGTTTACTTATGACTGACTGTTTGCATTCAAGGGTCTTAACTCCTTATTTTGTCATCCTGGGTGATTTTCTTATGACCGTTTCATCATGTGCTCCGTTGGCTCTGATCTGAAGAAATTGCGATGAGTTATTCGGTGGTGCACGCGTGGATAACTTCCTCCAAGCGCACGTGCATTACCACTAGGTTAAGCATTGACAGCAAGTTAACCTATGTGGGTGACCTGTCGTATTGTGCTTCCGTCGGAGAGAATTTACAAGTGGAGCATTGCATTCATGACGAACTTGTAGTCTGACTTTCACAGAGGTTAGTAAATCAGGAGAAAATTTTATCCGGGATGCATTCCTTTTAATCGGTTTTCGGATTCGCCTTCTTATTAACAATCTGGATCACTTTTGGCACCACGCATATCACTACTTCTGTAGCCACACAGGGTGCTTACTTGGAGCTTATTTTTCTTAACAAGATCGGAGAATATCAACAAATGGAACTTGATATAAGAAATATCACATTAAACTAAGCTTCAATAACTGGTCAAGCCTCAGACTGACTAGACAAGTCCGATGCTTCTCCGTTTCTACAATAAACACACATTTGACGTGATCATGCAGACGACTGGCAAATAGAGATGTGCCGTTGTGTGATAAATTTGGATAACACATTGGAAACATGTTTCATATTGCGGGTTTGAACGTCACGATCAGTCATATAGAAAAGACGAGGTTAAAATATTGTAAAAGGGTGCTCATGTTTTAACCTAAAAATATTTTGCGGATCAGTGCCACAGGAACTGAGTGGCTGTTGTTTGCAGCCATCATTCCAAGAGGTCGCATATAAGCTGAACGTCCTGCAGGTTTGTTTTAGTTTGCGAGGTTTCACTCGGTCTAGAGCACCTCTCACGCAAGAATAGTGAATGTGTGATCAATTTTTCATAGGCTATACCATAAACGAGTGCTCATTTGTTAGGTTTTTCCTCTACTTTATCTCTAATTCATGTTTGCCTCCTTATGAGCACCCATCGGAGACTTTGATCTGTGTACAAAGTCCAAATTATGGGGTCGTTGGTTGATGTTAACGGGATAGTTGCGGTGTCTCTTCTCGAGACGATCTGACAACCTCACCATTACTTACAAGCGAAAGTGTTTTGGCGTGCAGACATGATAAGTCGGTCGTACCTAATGTGAGGTCAATGACGCAGTAGTCAACACTATTGCCTCTTGGTAGCGTGGCCGGAGTTCTAATCCCCGGCTTGTTAGGGATATGCACTGCTGACAATCTCTAATAAGAGCAAAACTTGAGTGTAGTGGTTCTCTTCGAAAGATGCTGGCTGGAATGTTCATCTGAATACGAAGGCAGCAAGAAGCTCTGGGTTCACCTACTGTGTGCTGTAATTCGAAGACAAGTGTTTGCCTCACCAATCTTATGGTTTATACGTTATTTCTTCCAGGCGTACGCAGGATTTTTATTTGCATATCACTAATGTATTAGGTTATGGTGAGACCTACATTTCTGGTAAAAATTGCTGATGTGAAATAATCGCTGATTTCAAAATGTCCCAAATTTTACAGCCGTGTTTACTGCTGTTATAGACGTTGGTGTGTTTACTGACATACTGCGGATTATTCCCAGCATAACTGCCGTTTTCATTGGTCAAAAATACGTTTCGCAATATTTTCACTACAAAGTATCTACCGTACAAGCTACAGAACCCTGAGATGTGAACGGAAATTGATCACATGGATGATTATGTTGTTGGATGATTAAACCTTCTGAGTATATTCCAGTGTTAACACGAGTGTGCTAGAAGCACGTCTGTAATATACATTCCTGTTCATGTGATCATTTTAGTGGATGGCGAAATGTTTGCAAGTAAGCTTTTTTTGTTGTTGTTCATTCTTCTCAGACAATAAATGTAGACAGGTTGTTTGGCAGTATGTTAACAGGAGCAAACGAATGTTTATTTATAATGCACCAGTAAGGTTTCCTATAGGGAGGAAAAACGCTATTGTTAAGCAATGCTTACATGGGATATGACTGAGTGACTGGACATGGTAGGTTACATGTACCATGAAGTCACTTGTGTACTGGGTATCACCGTCGACTGATGAAAACGTGATGGGAGTAGTTGTCTCGACCACAGCAAGGATGTGCACTACTGAAGAGTTCTGACAAAAATAAAACCCGACTCTAGTGCTTCTTTTCAAAAGTGGCTGATTGAAATGATAAATTTGAGTGTTGTTCAAGTTGCGTCGACTGACCCGCCTATTACTCATCGGGGTTGAGTCTGGCTCACACGTTTCATCATTTCAGAGAAGAGCTTACTTTCTCCATGCTACATCCACTGACCATATACAGATACATATATACGGAGGTGAAACAAATGGGACAATCCGAATTAGAGTCCCCACTTCATTGTTGAGTTTGCACTATTCGGTACGACAACCAGAGTTGGCCATCTTTATTACCAGAGATGTTTGTGGATTCAAGACCAGAAAAGTTGTCCTTGCTCATTTATCACAATTTTTAAGTGGTTCTTTATCGGAAACCAAAAGTTTGGGACCGCAATAGCACCTCAATGCAGTTGGATACTTTTGCGAATCCCTTTGGGAACACAGCTAATCAAGCCGTTTACATGACTATAAGCTTAGTCTCATTGTTTTTTGTCTGCATTCATCATGTAACATGAATTCGGCGAATAGAGCCTATGAAAAAGGCGGTAGATTACAGTAAGTCAATGAAGAACACAGACATGGCCGTGCCTTTCAAATAATCGATACAAAGCGGATGACAACTCTTCATTAATGGTGACAACGGATGGTAATCACAACGCTCATGTATGTATGCTACGCAAATTGGTATTTCACCGTGCAGTGCTAAAGAACGACAACTGGGTCGTGATGTTTTTGTGAGCATAATGGTTTACTTGCAGAAACTGTTATGTCATCCATTGTAAAAATATATTCTGGTTTTCACAAATATAAAGTAAGTATTAGGACAGCAACTAACAGCTACAGCCAATGAGGATTGTTGTGTCTGTGATACCGGTGACAAATGTTCTTCATAGCGGAAAATTATGGTTAACTACATAGTGACTATGGATGCCGACACGAAGTCATGTTAGTTCTTACAATATACACCAGCACTCATAGCCACATCTAGTAACTGCTTGAGAATAACCGGCAGTGTTAACGTCTACACATTTTTCATTATGACACATACCTGCGAAGCAGAAGGCAAAACCATTCGAACTAACCGAGAAACAAATGCTTCAGAGTAGAAATTAAAATCACATGAACTGTTCCGTATGTCGCTTCTTCAGTTATGCATCATTTGGTAGGGCGATTTTATCAAAACCGAAGAAAAATTTTGACTTGATCTCTAACCTTCGTTTAGTTAAAAACGAAGTGCGTGCACTCGGTGAGTACAACAAAGTAACAACCACCTTCTAGTTTTCGGCAATTTTCATCAAATGCAAAACATATACTAGCTAAGGGGACAGTTTTCGTATTCACTGAGCCATTTGATATATTTCAATGTAAAGTGAAGCATAAATATATTCTCCCGAGACTCATCACCATTCCGTGCTGTTGCCAAATCCAGCAATGAAATGTACATTTTTGTATTTGTAAGGAATATATGCTGCACTCAACCTCAGCAATCGCAACTGTGTCATGATCATAGCGCCACATTTATGAATATAGCGGGAACATCGACAGAACTGCTTAGGATACGCAATTACTTGTACAGGATGTTTACCAATCATCTCAAGAAGTTTCGGGTCTTCTACTAATTCATTCTTTCAGCAACGATGGTGGATGCTGGTAAGTCGGTAACACAAAATGAAATGGTCGGAAATTCTGAAATATTGTGCTTTTGAGCTCGAGTGTATAGCATTTTTTCTTCATGGAAGTAGTTTTTCAGTTTGAAATCGCATAAAATTTCAAAATATGTATAATGTGACAACGAGAATATAGGATATTGAATATCACTTACTTGGAAAAACATGACAGATATCGAAGAACGGCTGAATTTATTAGACATATGAATGTCTGCATTAACCTTTTAATGAGGTCCATCATCAGTTGACTGCAAACACATGAGTGAAATGGGTAGTGCGAAAAGCAGTATTTTGACAGAAGACATCGTTCGACCCTTTCGAAGAGTGAGTAACACCACGAGATGCAACGTTGATATAGGACAGTAGGGGTGCGGACTCTAAAACTACGGTTACACTTTCTTCAATCAACCAAAGCAGTGTGAGTAAGTTTGTAAATTTTCGTTCGGAGCTCTGATTTTATGCATGCGTCTTAAAAGTTGTTGTCTGCCTCGATGTTTCAAGATCGACGTGAAAGAAATCCAACAACTAGTAAGTTGTCTTGTATAAATTGTACCTTCTACATTTTCAATGTTCATGTGTGATTTTCTGAAAAGTTATGCTAACTGAACCATATCAAGGAAAACATTACATGGGTTTCATTAGTGTTCCAAGCAATGTACTAGACTTTGAAACCCCAAGATACTTAATAACGTAAACTAACTAGTATGAGCTCCACGCTTTCAACAACGCTATCTATTTGATTTGACATAATCGGACAAATATAGAAGAACAGTAATGTTAGTGTTGGTAGTCGACTACCCTACTTATTTCGAGAGGTTGGAACGAACTTCATTTTTAGTTTTAAATATGGTTGATCAGCAAAACTGGTGCATGATTGAATTCCAAATTGCCGTTATCAGTATCAAGCAGTTAGTCATTTTGAAAAAAAAACTAAAGTAAATGGACATGACCAAACAAATCCAATAATGCGTCTGAAGTGCGGCCAATCGCACAGTGATCAGCGCGGTTGCTTCAGAAAAACGTGGCAGGAGTCTTACTTTTGTTTGTTGCAAGGATATGCATTACCGTTGAGCTCTGGCAAGAGTGAAACGTCGAATACCGTTGATCGAATTGCTCTCCCAACTGCCTTCAGTTAAACCATACTTGTGATTGAACACATGGAACACGACTGATCTGGTTTGTTGTGATGGCCTCAACTAAATCCAGGAATTGTGATCAGCTTCACTTCTCGGCCTGCTGAGAAGATGTCCCGTAAAATCTGTCGGGCTGTGTGATCCATTTCAGAAGTTCCCGCTCCTTTCATGTTCACGATAAACGTATTATCTGTCCTATCGTGATGACGTTTTTTTTGTCGTTACTGAAAATGTGGTACATCGCACTGGTGCCAGCAGGTTGACTTCCCGTAATTGAAGGCAACCATTACTCGCTCATAGCATTGAGGAGTCGTGATTGTCAGTGTTTTAAATCCTCTTCAACGGAAAAGCGGTCCGTTTCATTTGATCGAACAGGTGTATTAGCACCATTAAAATGTAGCTTAGTGTACATTAACTTAGCTACTCGACCATCCTTGACACTTTCGTGTATTGGTTCAGTGTAATGCTCAGTGGAACTTCCAAAACATCCATCCTCTTGCTGTTCAGTTCTAAACATTTCTACCTCCTGCCCAAGGTAATCGGCTGTGCAGATTCAGTGTACACTATCGGACAGAGGTGTGAATATACTACACTTATGTTTCAAGAGAATAAATAGGCACTCATCAGCCAGGTCAAGCTGGCTTTCCGTCACGCGTTCGACAAGACTGTCCAGAATGCGCACAAATCTGCTTCAACTCCATCTACTATTCTGACGACGAGTAGGTATTAGTTTTCCTCAAGTTCCTGGTCTTCAGTAAACTGTCTCCAGAGCGCCTGTTGAAACACAATTGTTGGGCGGCATCAGCTGGTATTTTTCCGCAACAATTGAACCTAGTGGACAGAACACTACATGTGGGTTTGGGAAATTGAAACTAGCAGTAGCTCGACGTAGAGAGAGTGAGATCTTTTTTATCTAATACGCAGTTTTAGGGAGGTATTATCAAATAACAGTCAGATAACGCAAAGCCAAACGTCTTTTGGAGAAGTGTATTGACAAAGAGAGACTGAAATCAAACAAAAGGGCTGATTTCTTCACAAGGTGATTCAGTTCAAATAACTGGCAGTATTTATCAAGTCCGTAAGTCTATATACCTTAATTTGTACGACGGTTGTGACCAAAGGATTGACAGGAAAATTTTGTTTGTTATCTACCTATAGACATGCTTATCTGTATAGACCGTGTTGCCCAGAAAGGAGAAACGTGAACAGGTATTATGCCATCTGAGTAGAGCAGATGATCTTGGACACGCGACGCAATTCACACAATGAGAAAATATTGCATATGGCAAGCAGAACTAAAGTAACACCCATTATTAAAAGACGACGACGCGAAATCTGTTAGCAGGGAAGCTATTCACCATACCAAGCAGAATAAAATCCATACTTTTATATTAAGTTGGAGAATACTAAATAAATAAGGAGACTGACATCGACATGACGTACCACAGTAATAGAAAAGACAATTGTTCTGGCGTAGACTCGAAACATAATACCAATCACGTTCGTTCCCAACTAATTATGTTAAGGTCGAATCATTTTGGTAAATTTTGCCCAACAAATTCAACGGGCGTTTGACCTGTTCTGATGCTCATCGTTCAAAGTTATGGTTCATTTCATTGAACACATGCCACTTTGACAAGGTGAAACGATGGCACCTTATGCACGAAAAACAGGTGAGTATTGTTTTGCATATAGTTTAGATTTAAGAGATATTTTAGATGCATTTGGAATATTAGATGTTTCTTGCAGGATGGATATGGGGCTAACTGGCGTGCTTTAGGAACAGACAACTGTGACCATGTGGATAAAATACATGCAGTTTTGGTGTTCATGAATAGAACCGCACATTGACTAGTATGCACTACATTCAGGTTGGTGAACAATAAAGCTTGTTTGTGTGTCAAAACATCATCGAACCTGTCATAATGCTATGTTCGTTAAATGATCTGGCGTCTGCTCCACATGATCAAGCGCCTTCTGAGACGCCTGCCAATTTGTTGTAGCAAGTGTACACATTGCACCTCTAAAATCCTCTAGCTTTAAGTCAATTCATGAAGTAACATTCAGCAGACTAACTGGTTGATTGCTTCACAAATGAAACTCAATATTAACAGAATATCTTATTCTGATGGCGTTACATTGAAGATAATATTCGAAGCCGCCGCACAGCTAGACTGTGTGAGTAGAAGCACACAGCGGAAACCGCGATCCCGCCAGTAGTCCATGCTGAGTTAGGGGAGTATTTACTTTCAATTTCTAATTGAAATACGGAAAGTAAGAGAATATGCCAACTACGGAGACAACACACTACAAAGCAGCTACCCGTCTTGATTTATATCATAATCAGTGCATGTACGCTTGCAAACATGAACTATTGACACAGCTCGCGGCCCGGAGAAACATTACCAGCGTGGTAATTTGATATTCAACCGGTCGGACAGAATGAAACAAGTTAACGGTGCTGTCACTGCCTAATCTTTGGTTTGGCGTCGACTACGTACACATCTGTTGAACACCATTCATTCCGCTAGTCATCATTTCAATAGAATCGTTTCATTTCCAACACGTTCAGTACAATAAGACTGAGTAAGGCGTCTATCACAAGTAGATTGTGGAAGGCGGTTTGCTGAATCGAAATCTCACCACAAGAATGCAAACGTAGGAATACGTCATTGATTCGACGGTGGCATTGAATGTTCATCTCAATCCTGATCCAGTTAGCAGGCGGTTCACTATACACACGTGAGGCTGTTTAGTCAAACATAAAATGTCAGCTATTCTTCGTGGACTGCACTCACAGAATTCATCATTTAATTCGAACTATTTCCAGTAGTTTGCTAAGTTCTTGCGAGGGATACGGCCGCATTAAATTTTTGGATGGTTTTCTTTTGCGAAGTAACTTAATTTTGCGTTTGAGTTGATGATCTAGTACATATAATTCACTTACATTCTTGTTTGTCTCACCGTTTACTCCCGGTTATCATGCCAAATTGTTCAACATCTTGTCAATCTGATTGCTGGTAACTAACATTGATTTGTTTGCCATATTGTGATTTCAAGTGGTTCGAATGTTTCCTGATGTTCCACGTGAGTTGACTCGTCTGGTGCACGTTTTTACCACAGATGATGAAATTCATGATAATTTCGTTGGGTTGATGAGTGTCAAAATGCCTGTGAGAATCCGCTCACGCATTACGTAATTACGAAGAAGTTTGGCCCGACATTGTCACAACATCCATATAATCGACTGAACTGGAAACATGCTAAATCCAAACATTGCTAATGGACAAAGTGGACATAACTGAACCGCAGAAAATAAGATCAACCACACCCTGTCACATATAAAGCGAACCTACTTCAGCATGTGGAACGATAATGGATGAGTTGAGGTGATTCGCATCCTCACACGTTTACATGAGGTTCTTCGGCTCACGGATATATTTAGGATAGAACGTTTTCTGATGTCGTTAACCGCTATTGTTACTTAGCCTTAGTTCACACTAATACGATTTTGGCGGAATATTTCCGATCTGCTTGGTTTTGGAAGTTCTGCTGCTTGTCGTGATCGCACGTGTTCCTTCAGAATGCGCCTCTTTCTTCACCCGTTTCTTGTATGTGGCCGACATGCTAACTGCTTGTTCATTAATAATGCGTTGATTCCAAGCGAATCGTCGAACGCAAACGCTGGGGCATATACTTGTTTAGTGACCCAAATGTACTATTCAGTTCTGGACTGGCTTTTCTTAACGTTGTTGATACACTTTATGTATGTTTCTTTTCGAGTAAACTTCATCAGTTCTTATGTAGCGGGTTTCAAAATGTTACCGCTCTTTTCAGTTAAGGTTGAACGACTGTACTGGCTGATGCATAGCAAGCCAATATTTTGCAATTTTATGTTATTTTATGAACGAGAAATGGTCTAAAGACGATGCACTAATCTGTCCCATGATTTCGGTTTTTCTTGTTGGCTACATCGCTTACTCGTTGGTCTTAATGAATCTTGAATGAATCAAGTTGTTCTGTACAAGTGTTCACTTGACGAGTACGAGGTTGTCCGAATGTCATTTGTTTGGTTAGAATACTAGCTTATTCAAATAACCCAGTTCACCTGGTTGGAGTGTCCAACAAATAATTGGATTTTTTAACACTGATATTTTTTCTGTGGAGAGCGCCCATTTTAATTAATGTCACCTCGAGGATGATGAGACAATCGTAACGCAAATATCCAGTTTGGTTTCGGGATTACTTTCATATATCGCAGTTAACTAGCACACATTCCTGTTATGCACACTCACATAAACGCCCTTCGACCTGATAAGATGGTGCGGTTTTTCGAGTAGTCGTTCATTTCAGGTAATTCGGAATATGAAAATGTGGAACGATTATGATTAGGTGAAGGGAGTAGCGCTGCATGCTGTCTTGTCTGATGTCAGTTGTATAGGGGGAATATTGACAAGCACCTTTTCCACCATAGTATGCAACACTCACAGAGGAAGTATCCGTGCCTACATGCATAATGACTGTGTCGTTGCCTCGATACCTCTTGATTTTATTTTGACCTTGTTGATCTCAACCAATAAAGTCCGTTTTGGCAAGTGTCCAGTTGGCACCCGGAGTACCTGATCTGAACACGAGATTGAGCGTCGATATCGATTTTTCAAATTGTGCTCAAAAAACAGCCGTGTTGTTTATATCAGTCTAATTAAGGTGGACTAAATGACGGAGATAATGTCGAACATTTAAGACCATTCGGCTAAAATCTTTTTCACAAACAAGCCATGTTTCCGACTCGTAGAACAAAGTGGATTGCACATGGAACTGCTGCACAAATTGCGTCAGCAGTTGGTAGAAGGCTTAAGCCCACAGGAACAGAAATCGGTTTTAAAAGCCATGCAAGCTTTCTTTGTTCTCGCCACGTCTAAAGATTATTCCGGTACTTTAGTCATAGGTTTATTTCAAGCAGATCAACCCAATCAACTGGCTCACTCCACACGCCTTATTCAGAAAAATCTTCGACGGAGTGCTTCGGCAGAACAGTGTCATCCCGCTAACTCATGTCGGCCAATTTCACAAAGCACTTCGCACAAACAAAATAGCTTTACCTGAATGCATAGCTGTATATGAAAGTAGATAGGTTTGGTACACTACCAGCATTTTCAACAAGATTCTTCTTACACGGAACTCAAATCGCAAACAATTGTTATAATTCCAAATAGCCTTATCAGCATAATAAGTAAATGTGGTATTATTCTTCAACCACGATCTGTTGTGTGAACCCAAACACTTCCAGGCGGTAAATGGGATGTTTGTCACACTTTACTTTTGTTGATCCTTACGAAATTCGAACAGAATTCTTAATCTGAATTGGTCAAGTCACAGACCGGTTCGTTATAATTGCACATATTAGGATTGGTAATTCTTGAAAACCGGATAAGGTGAACAGTTTATTGCAGGTTTCACAATCTGCAAATCTTTTCGAATCACACATTTCCAATGGAAACACAAAAGTACTGCTCTGCTTTTATGAAAAGGACATTCCGGCAGGAATTTTGATCCTGTTCTCGTGATCGTGAGGCAAACATGCTGACCACTATTTTACTATCCTCACAACAGTCATGACTGAAGCAACGTGGCTGAATGTTTGACCACACCTTCTATGTACCGCGTTTTAAGAGTCTAATAGATTGGTTGAGAGAACTGAAAGTATGAGGAGTGGAATGACTGATATCAGTTAGCAAACAGAGAGCCATTTTTATATCTGGTAGTGACGGGATAATTGAGCAGAAATATATGATGGTAAGGAATGTGGAATAACAGAACTGAGTGCTTCTGGTAACTTGCTGATCTTCCGAAATTGGCATCAATGCGCGTTGTGTATTTCACATGCAGTGAACATACCACAGACCATCTGTAACAGAGACAGGTGGCTTTAGGTTTTGAAACACCACACAATTTTTAATCTAATTATTACAGCTGCATATTTTGAGCACTTGTTAGTAGCACAGCATAAGGAATTGAATACAGTTCACTACTAGTTAGAAAGATATATTCAAATTTTGAAAGTGCACCAGGATTTTGTTGAGAGTGCTTGTTGGCAAGTCAAACCAATTAGTTTATTGAATGTTACCCAACAGTCAGTTCACGCGACTACTATGCCTAAGCCGCTTCAGTTAAAAACGTGTTAGTGTCTTCCTCGTGTTTGCTTTTACAAAGTGCTTTCTGTTTCATGCTGGTGAGAAACATAATCAGGATCTGAGTCGTATGTCCCTAAACCTCTGTAAATTGTGATCTATCTACCACAATATCTTACCCAGGTCCAATGCTGGTCCGCAATGAGCCAAGTATGTTTCCTTGTTGATATGTTGTAGATTTTCACAAGTTTAACATATTCGTTCTCCCCAATTTCGACAAAAACTTTTGCGAAGCAAACATACATCCCCATTAACTGTATGGTATGTTGATGCAGAGCAGCAAGAAAGAGGGAAGCACATAAATTACAGCCTCCCAAGAATGTGACGCCCCAGAATTTACAATGTTGGCGTTTCGAAAACAGTTTACTTTCGTCTGTCCTATTTACTGTTTGTCAAGATTTTGGAAACCAAATAAAATGTTGGATAACAATTAACAGCAGCACGCCGATCGTAATGATCCCACAGACTTTCTCGTACACTATAGTGTCTTTCTTCGGATTTGTTACAGTCAACCGGTTTTAGACTAGCAGAATAACTTCCTACTAGGACTTTATATTGGTTAGCTTACTAATGTTTACGAAAACGTTCTGTATCGGCGGAACATGTAGTATTCAGTAAGCCGTTTTCACTAGACGAATGACCAGTAGTTATTCAGATTCACATAGATTGCATCTACTGAATCGTTCAGAGCAACATAAAATTAATTTATTTACTCCGAGTAAGTGGTAATCAAGTCAGTATAGGTTTGTTGAACTACGACAATTTTCAAGAGGGTGATGTGGTTTAAGAAATAGAGATCCAAATTATTGATGCTGTCTGAGCGTTACAGATCACCTAATTCCTTTGTGTATGCTCCAGTTGAATCCATTCAACTTTAATAGACCTATTTCATTACATTAAACAACTACATGCTGTTGAAGAAACAGGTTTCATTTGAATATGGCACTGTATTAATGTTTGATGTTGGAAAGCTTTAAAAAATGATTAGTTGGAATATTTCTTACAATATTCATAAACGACTGTTTAAACCAGTGATTTCGTGGTCTGCTTGAGGAGCACGTCTAAATAAGTTTCACTGGCATCTTTCTGTACTTACGTTAACATAGGGCCGCCGTATGAAACAGGATGTGGTTGTAACATCAGTTTCTTCAACCGTCAATCTTAGTGCGCTCAGCAGATGTGTAATATGTAACAATGAACGTTATCTATCGCTTCAACTAATGGCGTTGTTAAACGTATGCAACCTAAATTTCGGTCTGCATACATCCTATTTCGGCATAGCATTTGTTGATGTTGATTCAACTGAGTACGCCTTACCGGATGATGTACAGTACATCTGTACATGCCAGGTTGGTACCTGTGTGGACCCCAGTTTATTTGTTATGCACGATAGACCCTCTAAATTATGTGGTGTGAGAATATCGCTCTCACCCCTGTCTTCATCAAGCGATACGTACACGTACGTCACAGGTTTGTGGAACTGCCCTGTGTCCACAAAGGGATGGGCTTCATGTAGTCCAGACTTAGCGAAAATTTTGAGGATTATGTTGCTGTTTTCCGTAAAAACTAACTGACTGTTTACGTGAGAGTTTGAATTACTTAGTAAACACTGTAACTGTACTTAGTACAAGCTCAGGACTGGTTTCTACGTGGTAGCAATAACATCGCGGGTGAACCGATGAAACCTTGGTATAATAAACATCATGACCGACAAAGTTATCGATGCGGTTAAACGCTAATGACACCATCACGGAAGCTTATCAAAACTGATTCCAGCGAGTACCAACGTGACAAAAAGTCCACGATTGGCAGCCAAATGAACACGGTACTGTACTTCGGAGAAATCCGCTGATATATGGACCGGTATTTCATTGTCCTTCTGTTAGTTAACTCTCCAGGGTTCAATGTTTATGCATCCGTTTGTGAATGAATTACCATGCGGGATGACAGTGCTGCGTCCATTTTATTGCTTTTCAATATTTCAAATTTTGATAAGATGAATTTCAGCTAAATTAACTTGAATATGACTATTGCAACGGATATCCGAACCCACAGGTCCAGCATAAAATTTGGCATCCTTCTTCAATACATACATGTGATTGCTGCTATTGTATACCTGATAATTCAAGTCTCCAGTCTTTCCTTTACGAAACGTGGTTGGCAATCTTGCAATGCACACAACGTTGGCGTTCGTGGTTTGTTCGCCTGTTGGTGCCGATGTCATTTTCAAAGTGCACTTCATCCTTTTTCTTCATTTCTGAATTCAACAATTTAACAAGTCGACAAGGCGATCGAAGGTAGGGTGAAATATTTACATTAATATTTCACTTTATGAGGAATGCTATTGTTGCACCTGCATACCCGGTATTCATACAAGAGATGAATATCAAGGAACGATTTCCAAATTACTAGGCTGTGCACATACCTATATGACGGCTAAATGTTTTCGGCTTCTTTTTGTTCACGATTCAGCTATGTAATTGGACGTACTCAGCAGACTGTATGCAATTTTAAACAGTTCGTCTACACCATGTTTAAATTAAAATCCTAATTTGCTCAAGTTATCCATTAAACAAAACTATAATTATGTTGTAGGTTGGACTGATCTCTTTCTAGGTAAGGTTATCCAGCAAGTATTTATCTTTCCATATATATTCCTATATGTTGTTTCTGAGCAGCATTGAGTATTTATTATTAGTAAGAACCTAAGAGGTATTTCTGTTACGAATGAGCTCAATTTAGTAGTACAAGTCTAACCAGGTCACAACCGGTTTCTACGTGAAGGTTTTATGGATTGGCTTCTTGGGCCAACTTGATTTACACAGCGACCGCACTACACAGCACGCTGTACGACGCAGACACTACAGTGGCTACCAAACGGATGTTGTTAGTGGTTCAGTGTTAATGGAAACGTAATCAGTCGTTGGTTCCCTGCATGAACCAAAACATGAAAGTTCTCACACATCACTGTTCACCTTCCAAGCGTGGATTAAACAGTGTTGAAGATTTCGTAGAAACAGTGGATGACGGTAGAAGTCAACTGGAATGCTCACATATCAGTCTCAACCTTTGCAGAAAGGTTACGCAGGTTTTGGACTAAAGTGGTTTTCCCAAGAGACTTTTATCAGCTAATGACAAGTTTAAAACTTACCTTGTTGAACGTTTCTGATCAGAGACAAACAAATCAATGGAACTGATCATTCGAAAAGTGCAGCCAATTCACACACTTGATGGCCTAATCACTGTATTTACAATAAGCATGTAGATAGAGCATCATGAGCAAACCATAATCCGAATGTTTTATAATGTTTTTATAAGCATTTCTTCTATCTGCACCCTGTGAGTTGACCATGGTTCACAAGTGCATTTTCTTAAGCCAACCCCTGTAATGAAAATCTGATTCCCCGAAAGTGTTTGGAGAAAGCAAGTGGTAAGGCGTGATATATATTGTATAGGGACATTTGGTTTGCTCCTCACCAGTAACTTCACCAAAAATGTTACATGGTATTTATAGTGGGTTTGCATAGCTCTGAAAACCGACAGTGCTTCAGGCAAATCACTGGCGTTCTAGACGCAATAGCATGCTGATGTCATTATTAACAAGGTTAGTATTGAGGTGTATATCTCAATACTTATGTGTCGGATGCCACATGGTGCGACTGCTAATCATAAATTCGAAATGACACCCGCTGTTCTCCGTTTACGTTGATTGCGTTCAAAACTCTAAACCTACTTTTGCAAACTCATTTCTTCACTGAAGTTTTCGTATCCTTATTGATGCCACATGGGAAAACCCGCACAATCCATTACAATGCTCGCACTCAAATAGTCTGTTCAGCCGACCAACTCCGAAAAGATTAATCAGGTTAGAGGTTCGCTCTTATAGGAGATAACCCAAGGCGCATATTGTCGTCTAGATCAATATTTGCACTACAACGATCGTAAGAGTTAGGAGCGTTTGTTAAGCGCAATTCGAGTAGCCACCCAATGCGTACGTCAGAGTAAGAATATCTAAACGTTCAAACACAACCTCGTATGGATAACGTTCGTTTCCTGCTATCATTTCAAAAGTAATGTAAACTGAATCGTTCAGTTCCCTCCAACTGCTTACCCAATCTCACTACCTAGCGGAATTATCCACGTGACACGATGACAATATTGCAGTATTCGGTATTGAGTCTGGTTGCAGAGTTCACACATTCATCTCATTATTCAAATATATTCAAAATACAAAACGACCTATCATCTCGTATCAGTTTATTCCCCAGCAAGTTCACATAGTGTGAACTATTGCGTGAACTCTTTCATATTAACTAACTTGCTGTCGAAATAGTTTGTGTCAATGGAAAAGATATCGGCTTTGAATAGGCCGTTTGTATTTTATCCGGCATACGGTAGGTAAAAAGTATTAAGTTGTGTTTCTCCATTGACTTCAGTTTCTGAACTTGGAATCTATTATGTCTGAAAAACCGTCTTTCATAATGCAGAAAACGTTGAAGACCGATGGTTGTTTCGATATAGCCTGGTTATAAAAGGTACAGCAAAAATGGCTGGAGTTTCAATGACATGACTCTGATCACATTTAGCTTACTATACACCTACCACATATCAGACAGTCCCCTGAGCAGTGGTTTGAAACCCCGATACAGCAAGACACTTAATTGGATTGCACGAGTTTAAAAGCGGTACGGAAACAAACTTTGTGATAACTTTTTTCTGTATGAATGCGTAAGGATAACGTTTTGTGGCTGATTCAGTGAACCCGCTGGATCCAGGAAGTGTTTTGTTGTCGTTCCAGCTGGACTTGGTTTTGAATGCACCACATTCATGACTTTATAGCTTTCTCAAGCAGATGATAACGTATCCACCTTAGATCCCGCTCAGCATGGATCGACTGCGGTTTTGGCAACGTGTTGAGTCGAATTGCAGGTAGATTCGAAGCTCATTTCTAAGTCAACTTTGTATTTGTATGAAATAGTATTCATGGGGCTCAAGAAAAATTTATTGGTTCCTTATAAACTCAAATTCAAAAATGCAAGCTCTTTGTCCTTCTGTGCACCAAATTTTCAATTATGCTACAAGATAATGAATGCTGAAGTCGTATTACGAACATTTTCCATACTGCATACAGGAGAAATGAAATATATCGCGGTCGCAGTGAACTTATAACTGAAGCAAACAGTACGCTTCAGCTTCCACGTGATCTACAATGGCCGCTGAAAATTAGAACCGGTCTAAAATATATATTTAACGTTATCATGTTTCCCCACAACGTAGTCCTAGTGGATAAAATGTTTTGGACCGTAGGGTACACATTCTTCCAACTTTAATCGGCTATTATTCACTGTTGCAAAGAACGCCACGAACGGGCAATCGCTGTGGCCGTTTTCTGGCAAGGTGATAAGCCAAGTTAACTTAAACACAGATATGTTAATCTGGTCATATAATAAGCACGAAACGTGTGATCTAGCTTAGTTGTGTTTAGCCGCTGACCGACAAGTGTTTTGAATAAACACATATGTACATTCATTTTGATAAGCCGAACCACCGAGTCCAGGTGAGTTTTCCTGTCGTCATGTAACTTGTAGAAAGCATATTTTGATTCAAGATTACCATAGGTGCGTTTGCTTTTTATGCGACAATCAATAACCGAACCCTTGGCAGTTAAAACGAGGCTGTTAACGGAGTCACCTTGTTAAATGCAAGCGGTCGGTATGAACACAGTAGTACTGCAGTTTTAACAAAATGCATTGATAAATAACCAGGAATGGACACAAGCATTGAGTCATGACAGATCAAGGCAGTTTACAATTCACGGACAGTTGCTTTCGAATACACAACGCAAGTTCGGGTATTCTCTTTTTACGGTCTACGAAGCCCCATTTTCAAACAGTGGTATTTTCAAATAGAGCTTAACAATTCACCAGACCTATTTGGAAACAACTGCTGAATTCGAACATAATGATTCTGCAGCAGTCGATTGTGAAGGAAAGATGATCAGCCGTTCAGCAGGTAGTCGAATTTTTTGTAGCGTACCTAACGCGTGCTGATTGGCCAAAATTGGTCGAACCTATTTGCTGTCTATCCAGTAAGATAGGTGGTACAGACTGGTGGAAATGACACCATTCGTATCGATAGGCCGTAAAACTTTCAAGTTTTGGATAAAATACAAGGCAATTGCTAACCCAATCGACATTTTAAGCTAGAATTTCTTCGTGGTCCGTGTTCCAACTATGGACCAGTGCATGTTCTGCCCCTTAAGTAGCGGTCACACTTGCCGCATAAATTTGTTGTTGGCCGACCTATAGGCAGTCAAAAAGGTGATAAAATACTTCTTTCTTAACAACATCGAATCGTTGGACTCCATTGTAACTGATTAGGGGAAGCCCACTTATCAACGATCTGAACGTTGGCTAGATTCGAAACAGTAACAGAAAGGGATTGCAAGGATGAAAAATTAGCTTCGCTAAGTGAACTGCGAAGTAACGACTCAGTTACTAGCTCAACCCACTGCGTCATATATGATCCCTCAAGCGATTTGGCAAGATTAACTGTCAAAGCAATTGAGTCTTTAGTAAAATATGCCGTCTATCACACAATTTAACCGTACTACAGTTTCAATGTTGTTCAAAAGCGTTCGTGGATTTTCGAGTGAACTGAATGGGAATTTCTTTATGGGCAGTCCGCGCAATGGATGATTTTGTGGATTCGGTATGAAACGGTAAGTTAGATGAGTAACTAAATCGGAAGATGAAATTTCTGAGCTTCCTGCTTGGCCTCGTAACCCAGCAGGTAGAACACCTACCGCATCCGAGCACATCGGTTATGTCGCTGGTTTGAAACCAGACAAAGTCCAAATTTTTCGCAACTGAGTGTCTCACCTATTGCCAACTGTGGTACACTAGTTGTCATTAGTGTAGTTGATTAGATTGCTGCATACCACGTAAAAAACAAAAATTAAACTTAATGGATTTCTCAGCTCTCCAGGCATAATATGCAATCCGATATTTCATAATGAAATTAGTACGCTAGTATCCTTCACTTGGATAAATAGCTTAGGCAATATGTCTTCGACATGTGTTTTGTGTGGTGAGTGTTTTAAATCTCAAGTGCACAACCATCATATATTCCTCCTTGTAATTTTCCATAATAGCGAGTTTAAAACCTGGTGAGCATTAAATTCAGATGACAATAAAACATGAAACACTGATTTCCTTTCAACCGCCTCATCAGAGCAGAAAGAAGACATGTTACGATATGTTAACATTTCATTTATCCTCATCAGTTGCAAACGTAGAACGTGCCAGTTGTATACAGCATACGAATAAGGACAAACAGGGAATAGGCACACCTACAAGCACACCAATTATTATGTAATCACGACCATGGCAACCCGATCGGTTGTCTCAATCACATTTGTGCGCACAACGTCGCCTGGTAAGTTTGAATGAACATCGCTTCGCAGAAAGCTAATAACTTCGGGTTTCGACTGCGCAACAATATCTTGAATGAGTTCAGTGGATCAACTTGGTCACCTGTTGTCCTGACGTGTTTTGCAATCGATGAGGTTGGATTTCGAGCCGTCAGTGCAACAAGTTGAGGTTGATGCGTCATCTGTTGTTTCAACCACTTTGGGATATGTTCGGCGACTGGGTGTGATAGTTGTCGATATATTCTGCCTATGTAAACGTCATTACAACTACAAATGAACTGGTACACAACATGGGAGACAGAACAATTTAACAAACTACTTTCGCGATTGTAGAGAACTTGTCTTCTGGTGGTTTGGAATAAGCGCAACTGCATAGCTGCATATGTTCGACTTTAATTTATGCTTTATATCGTTGGCAAATGGTCACCTTTGAATGTCAAGAATAAGGAAACATCCTTCTTTTGAACTGTTAGTATGGGCTCAGTGCTCTTCTCCACAGTATTATGCATCTCAATGAATTTGCCGCAATGCATCTGCACATAAGTGGATGAGACAACCGATCGGGTTGCCATGGTCCTGATTACATAATAATTAGTGTGATTGTAGGCGTGTCTATTCCCTGTTTGCCCTTATTCGTATGATGTATATGACTGGTATGTTCTACGTTTGCAACTGATGAGAATAAATGAAATGTTAACATATCGTAACATGTTTTCCTTCTGCTCTGATGAAGACAATAAAACTCTAAAGTGTACTAATCAGCGTGGTGTGAACGTTGCATAAGGATTAAGGAACTGTACGAAATGACTGACGAAATAGCTATCAAATGGTTGGCTTGACTTCACATGTTGAATGGCTACGTGTGCAGTTGGGACGACTGAACCGACGTAGTACCTGAACAGATTCGTTGATCATCAATTGCGTGTGTGAGACAATGTGTGGTAGGGCACGTTTGAAGTTTGAAGCAAGATTAACATTTTGAATGAAGGATGTTCCAAGCCGACAGAAAGGTGTTCAGTAGGAGTGTTTCATGAGTAAGTGGACTACACTCTGAATTCTGGCCACAATAGAGATATACAATCCGGATTTACCCAGGTTGCATATACAGAATATTGTAATGAGAGATGTTGAAGGTTGGATGTTCACTCTGGTGAAGCCCCGTTCGAATACAGAAGGTTTCTAATCATTACACTTAAATTCCAAACGAGGTCAGTTAACTAGTCGTTTTCGGGACGCATTAACACTATTGCAGATGACCGGTATGCTTCCATCCAATCAACCGTTTACGCCTGGTGTTCTTGCTGTCCATTGGCAACCTGGCCACATTAGACCAACAGGTATCTGACTTTGTGGTTTGTCGACTGTTAGACAATTAACAATCATGTTCAGCATGGTACCTTCGTTTAGGTCCCGTACCAATGGTCATAAACCGGTGTATGCACACACACACACACCCATCGTGTTCGTATTCCTCGTGTTTGTTCAGGCCATAACAATTCTGTATGCACTTCTTCTGCTTTTACGTAGAAGCTGAACAAGCTGCTGGTGAGTGTTAATTGTTTGAATATGCTTCAGACTGACTCACCAGTAATAATTTTGGAACGGTTTGTAGAGCGCTTGCCGCGTTGAGGCATGGTATTTCTGTCACTGGTTCGAATCCAGCCGAAGTCCTGATTTTTCATCGTTGGGTCTCATCCAAAGTTTGTAAACCATTGGTAATTCGTTTTATTGATCACGTTTAACTACTGACACAAATGCTCCTTGGGACAGATGAACCGGTTACAAAGTTGGTGATATTCAAACAGGCAACTGCACGAAGCAGAAAGTAACAGACCATGGGCTAAGTGTACATATAAAGAGATCAAGGCATATTTCAGTTTGCTAGTTACATGAAGTAGGGATACGTGAACAGCTGAACAGAAACGATAACAGTGTGGCCCGTCCAATTGGTCAGGGATGTGGCTTGTTTATTCGTAGACATGTATTGTGGAACCGATAAACTTGAGGTATTAAAGTTGTCGTGTCATTCGGTCACCCGTGTAAGTTAGACTTATCTATTCAGGATCGGTTTGCATATGCCACTTTTAGTTGGTTATGGTAATTTCCAACTCCGCTATTCAATGATATACGTGAAACGGATAGTTCAACTGAGCATCTATCTTCTTTCATCTAGCTCAGAAAATGGTAAGCATCTGTGCATTTGGTATTTTATTAAATGTGTTACAAAACATCCTGTATCTAAACTTGATTGCTCTGTAGGCCGTGAATACGCTAGTTGTTGCATCGGTCTGTGTGATTTTGATATCATTTGCGCTTAAGTTAGAGATAATTTGGTGAGTAAGTGACTCGTTCCTTGTACAAGTGACTTTCTCGATCGCTAGTTCCGATGAGTTTTGTAATGTTCAGAACGTAATTCTTATACTCGGTGTTCGTCAGATTTTTAATTTAGAAGAAAATTATCCTGGAGGGGTTAATTTTTGGTTTCACTGAAGGTTATCTTTCACAAGGTAGACATAAGGTGCAAGTACAATAGAAGTGCGTGCGCCGCTTCAACAGGTCGCCTTCGATCAGTACATTCATGTTCAATGGTACACCGAAACATTTCCAGGAATTCTTCTCCATGAAGGGTCCCTTCCTTAAAGATACGAATGTCGTGGAGTTCTTTGGAGCTTCCATAAGAAGTTAAAACCACGATAAGACTACATCACACCCTAAACATGACCACCAGTTTCAGGATTGATCATGGCTCCTTGAGTCTACTCCCAGAAAGTTCCCAAGATTTACCACGACAGATGCATCAAATGAAGGCCGTGGTCCAACTTGACAGGGGCAAATGACTCGACTACACTGTAGAGAGTTTTCATCGTCCTACGCCACTGATTTTATTCTGTCATCGGTTTTACATTGCAAACCATCGATTTCCTCAAAATGAAAGTCAGAGATGAATGGAGGATTGCGAATTTCACATAACCTATTAACGCTGTATTTCGTCCTGACTTTACCGTCCAAATACGGTATGTGGCTGCTGCCTGACCGATAGTGCAATAGGCATAGGAATGGTGCTTATCTCACTAATATCAACAGCATGTTCCACCTACAGGAGGATATGCATTGTATTCGAAGAGCGAGAATAACTGTACAGACTTGTTGAAAGCGTCCTCTTTGAAATGCAAGAATATGTTTTTTTATCATTACAGTATACAATCGGTGCGCGATTATGCTCGCATTCTCCGCAACAGGTTCAATTTTTTGGTAGAGACTACATCCGGTCAGTCCTACCAACGCCGTCGCAAAATAAGGTTCCAATGGATATCATTCCGTTATCGTTAGACTGTCTGTTCAATTGCACTCCAGTAATCTGCGATGCGTTCCTATTTACCATTTTCACTTAAGGTTGTACATTAAACACAAGAGGTCCATTACGTCACCAATCCATTCTATTCGCTCTTTGTAACTGAATTCACAAGAGTGATAAGATTGGATCGCTGAGGTTTAGTTGTAAATGACATAAGTCGTAGTAATATTGCGTGGATGATGTGTCCGAGTTTACCTTACGGAATGAGCGCATCACATAAACTTTGATGTTACCATAGCAAGGTGAAGCACACCATCAAATCTGTCAAATAGTTTTCAGCTCTTTGACGTTCCAAGACATACCATTGGCTAATCGAACACCATCCAGTACAGAATCGATTTTGTATTGGTTGCGAACCCGAGCTTTGGAAATTAGATACAATATCCCCGCTTTCCGATGCTCAATAAAAAAACAATACGCACAGCTGGACGTCACGTTGCTTGAATTTAACGGAATGATTGATTACGACGGTAGCATTAAATGTTTGCAATTATGCTATAAGCCAACATGTGTGTCATGCTAAGCGGCCTTTCCAACTGCGATCTGGCACAAAGTAATTGACTAGATTGGTTATAACAGCGAAGTGCTGTAATCTAGCGTTTACAGTTAAACGGTTTCCAGCAGACAAGTTTGAATTACTAGTTGTAGATACACTCCTAAGGGTTTGTGACCGCTTGAAATTTATTTATCTATGGAACTTTTGGGGGCAGTACTTTACAGCGAATTATTCATTGATGAAAAGTATGACTTAGGGGAGGTGTTCATTTTACAGACATTGGTATTTCCAACGATCTGAGCAGACGATATACGTGCTAAACAGGTATAAGTCGAAATGACTACATATGATCTGCTTACCTTTAAGAAGGCGACAGAAATTAATTCGTGAACGTATTCATATTCAATGGATATGTTGTGTTCGTAAACATACACTTTCACTTGTTTTTGCTTAGCTCGATTTTCATCTCTGAAAACAGTGTTTGCAGAAGGTAAGTAAAAACATGACATGAGATTCTAGAATCATGGAGGAAGTTATTTACTTGTGTACGTAGTTCCACTCGGTATCATATCTGAACATTGTTTATTGTTCGATAATTCTTCATTTCACAACAGTGTTGCTCATGTGGGAAGGGAGTGAGTCATTAATAATTGACTAAAATCTAATTGTTAATGTGTTCAATATGTGATTCGGCTTCGAACGTACACTGCTTGCTGTGCAAATGTTGTAGGAAGCCAAAATCCAAACTTATATGAACAAGTGTGAACTTAGTTACACGCATAAATGGATTCTGTCGAGCACATGGTTTAGTTGCTTCAGTTATGAGTATCTCGTCTTACTTTTCCTGTTTGTGTCATCTCTAATTCAGTCGAGCAATTCGCATGCTAGATTTAATTTTTCCGCAGTATATGGACTATATTTATACACCTTAGTATGATGCCTGGTGAACATTAGGCCGATTGATGATCATGATTACTGAAGTCAGAAGACCGGTTTTGTAAGATGGCGGTACCATTTCGTATGATGTCGTCAGGTGCTGCACCTAACAGCGGCGAACATCAAATTTTTTTCAAGTTCATTTATCATGATACACTGACAAAATTGCTGGAAACTCAACTGAAGTATTTGCCATCATTGGACACCTTGTCGATTGTTTAGAGAATTAAATTCTCAAACTTCTGTAGTCTAGCTGTCATAGGTACTCGGGACACTAGCACGGCAAACCTACAAAGATCACTGTCCTCTATCACACCGAGTGATATATCTCCCAGTGATGTACATGAAGTAGTGAACAATATCTGTTCTACTGCGCTTTTACACCCTGAATTGGAAGTACTGTCTCTTGGTTATCACTTCAAATGCCCGCATAGTATTACTGACACTTCGCAAATGCAAGCACAATTCTAAAACGTACGTGATCAATTCGAAGAGTTGGTGCTCACATCTGAGCACAACCACAATTGGTTTAAGGTTTAAATGGTAGACTTACCGCATCCTTTTTTGAATACTGCCTTCCAACAAAAATGCCTCCTCCGGAGTGAACAATATCAAGCCCTCAAATAACTAGCGAACTGATACGATGTAACTGTTTTGAAACCCGACAAAGTGTCCTGCGCTGTGGTGATGCATAAACAGCAATATGTGGAGAAAATGATTGTCATCCCTTCAGATAACACAAAGTTTCTACCGGGCAATAAACCAGATAACATAATGCTGGTGGAAAACCACATTTGCCGTGAACTACAGATTTTATTTTTGTATGGGTACATAATCGAAAGACAATACGACTATATAAAACCTATTGGCAGTACGACCCAACTATTCTATGGTTTACCAAAGATTCACAAGCCGCAAACGTCTTTGCAGCTAATTGTTGCGATGGCAGGTTCGGCTTCTCACAAACCGGCTAAGTGGCTGGTGTATGTTGTACAGCCAGTTCGCACACTCGCTTCTAAATTCTGCCTAAAAGACACGTTTGAGATGTGTAAAATTTTAGATAATACTGACTGGAAAGGAAAAATTCTGTTCCTTTGATGTAAATTCGCTCTTCACAAATGTGCCATTAAGAGAGAAGGTCGACTTTATTTGCAACTTTGCACTAGCTCATAATGTTGTGATCCAAGAACGCGGATGGCACAAGCGTTGTTTATTCGACAAAGCAATATATGGGTTAAGCATTTAAACAAGACCAGACACAAAACCACTCATGGGTACGCGGTATTCGGCGCCAGACCGTCTCGGCTGCCACAGATGTCAATGCTCAGTTCTACTAAGTAGCAAGGACCATCATGGGCGATGCTGCACTTGGATGATCCTTCCTGCATTCTTCCTGTGACTTGTATGATGTCAAAGTATACGCTCCGGTCCTACTACTGAATAGCCGCAGTATGAGTGGTATAATAAGATCGCTCATCTTCACTGCAATAACTGTAATCTTCATATCCCGACCAACGTTATAAAGCCTTTGATATCACTGTGTACTGAAAATATCCAATTCTACTTTCAAAACATAGGATTTAAACAGATAAACAGGGTTACGATGGGTAGCCCTCTAGGACCAACTTTGGCTGAATTAGTTGTCTATGATTGAACTCCGTCTCGCGAACACATTGCATGACATCCCGATTTATCGTCGATATGTTGATGACAATAATATTCGCACAGGACAAATAAACAATAGAAAAACTACTGGATTTATTGAATTGTTTGCACCGAAATCTAACGCTATCCACTGAATTCGAAAAGGAAGACACGCTCGCGTTTTTGGATATCAGCATTAAATGACGGAAGGATGGTACAGTGTGTCGATCAGTACACCATAAGTCCGTCTGGGGAAGACAATATTTGAACTTCAACCGTTTTTCACCCATACAACACAAACGCTCGCTGGTTGGTTGTTTATTTCACAGAGCGCGAACTTTATGTGCAGGTGATACAGTAGACACAGAGTTGAAATTTATTCGTGAGACCCTGGTCTCCAACGGTTATCAGCTGAGTTTCATTGACTTTCAAAGTAAAGGGAAATAGTAAACTTACGAGAAGCGTCTGTTTCAAAGAAACCGGTGTACATGTAGTTAGCATACAAAGAGGGTAGTAATATGTCGTTTCTAACGCGACGACTGACACCGGTCACCCATCGTACGTACAATGCAGCAACATTGAATTTACTTACTCAAGGACGCGCAGTCGCTCACACTTCCACATATTAAGACTCGGATCCCAGGACTGTCCACTGCACATTGTATCTACCAGTTCATTTGCAGTTGCGGTGAAGTTTACATTGGCAAAATTGATCGATCCCTGAGCGTTAGAATGAAAGAACATGTGCCTCTTCGATCGCCAGACACTTGTTGAAGACCGATCACGTGGTCGACCCGACAAACGTTTCCCGTGTGTTGATGCGTCATCACAAGCCCGTTATCCTCCAGCCATTCGAGACGCTGTTTGTCATGCCAAGCAAGCCCGTCCTCTGTGTGCAAAAACTGTTGACCTTGAATCTCCGTCTGACATGGTTTTTACCAATGACAGACTAGTGTATACACTGACTTGATATATGAGATTAATTCGCATAAATAGTCACGATGTTCATCGCTGTTATATGTAGCAGCTGACGAGAGCATACGAAACGGTATTACCATCTTGCAAAACCGGTCTTCTGATTTCACTATTCAAATTCGTAACTGGGGAAGGATGCTTTATATGATCATGATTACGTTTTCCGTGGGGAATTTTGTGTGATAGAGTATGTATTTATGTTTTGAAACGAACAACTTCCTATTTCCATGAAGTCGATCCAAATACTCTGTAAAAGCAGTGGAACTGTAAGTTCTGTTTCATCTAATAACGATATAACTCCTGTCTATATATACATATATCACTATGCGAATATTGGAGAATGTATAAATTTCAAACTATGTACAGTTTCTGATTCTGAAGACTTACTGGAAACCGTTTGTGATAAAAATGACATAAGGCAGATTTGTCCGATTAGAGGAGACCCGAACGCGGGAAATCTATGCTTCTGCTGGATCGAGAACAGCGACATTTGCTCCATAAAGAGTCGTATATCAGCTGGAATGGTGTTTACCGAAGTTGAGTAAGGTACTTTGGATGAATGGTTCCGAACAGATTCTGTGGGTATGGTATCCTGTAGTATTTAGAAAAACGCAGTAGTAATTTGTAAGGTACCGGGCTCGAATCCGGAGCTAGTTTCTGAGCAGTAACAATAAGACAACAAATGAGAAGACAACATTCTAATGTAATCCATATTATGAACAGCTTAATTGGTCGCGCAATTCTAACAACAGTAACACAATGTTCAGTTACGAAGTGCAGTCACTACTAATCTTCCAATGACACGGTCTGCGGGCTGCTTGTAAACAATATGAAAATAACAATTTCGATTCTACCAACCTCAAAGTACTTCAGCTTAATTAACGAAGTGAAATTACCATATCGCGTGCACACCGTTTTGTACTGAAAATAATCTGTCGGAACTAAAGATCGGAACGTTGAAATAAAGCTGACATGTTAATGTCAACTATGATGTAGTGTGAACTGACCAACATATGTGCACAGCTTCTCGTAAAAACTATAACAACCATACAAGCAATATCGGTTGAATTAATGAAAGCATCACCTAAGTTCTTTCTTGCGTCGTCATTCTAAGCACTCGTAATGAGTCGTCTGTTGAATTCACAACCTTGTAATTTCTTCAATCAATGTATTGTATAACTTTTCGACTATTACTAGTTTTCAAATAAAACCGTTTCGCTTTTCCGGTTTCTTCGTAGGTAACATTTTCTTGTCTCGTCGATTTTTTGATGAAATGTGATGCATGTTTTAACTGTTGTTTGTTAAATTTATGCAGGTTAATAATGAAAATAAATTCCACCGCCTGATGAGCGTTTCAAATTCGGGTGACATGGTATTACAGCTAAGGTGTAAATGACCAGCAAAATATTGCTAGCTTGTGACAGCTGAGTTTAGCCGAGTAAACAGGATACCAAGCACATCTTTTCAACCCGCAATCTAATATTTTATTTAACGGCAATATTGCATGAAATATAGAGGTTGAGAAAACTTTTAGTACTAACCGGCTCAAGATCTGTCTAAGAGTTGAGGTTTTCATTCGTTATGTCAGAACAGCTTAAGCGAGTACTTTTTGGTCCATCGAATTCGTTACCAATAAGACACACTAGAAGCTAGTCAGAAAGATAAGATATTGAAAGAAGCTATTTGCATGGCACAAAGGATATTGATAGGTTCACAAGATTACCAATGTTACATGTCTATCTTTCACATGGAAGTTGAAGGAATTTCAAACGATCTACATAGAATTGTTCAACGGGAGCATTCGCTGTTATCTACAATTCCGTCGCTCAGTAATAATAGCGATTTAAACAAACCAAATATGCCACGCCGAATGATGTGATAGTTGAATGAACGGCGAACAAAGGTCCATCCAGTAAGTACTTCGTTCTGGAAAGTTTGGGCTAGACCGTCTACCTCGTTATAAGAGATCTGACAAAAATAGTTTGACAGAAAGCGTGAGTTTGAAACAGGACATATACTGGTATGTAATGAATACCAGTGTGGAGAACAGGAGCCTATGAATTTCCTTTGAGAAGTTGCAATTGTCATTAGTTGTTCAGTGAAAGAGTTCACAATGAAAATTGCCAGAGGAATATCGTGAAGGATTATTAGATGACTAGACATGTCAAAGAAGTTTGTATTTGTTGTGATTGTGAGCCCAATTTCCAAAACTGAGATCGTATAACCACCTACCCGTCGTGCACAACATGAGTAGTATGTTGTGGGTTTTCCTCAATTTGGATTTCAAAAGATAAGAAATAGAGGCATAACTACAATGCAACTGTGATAGTTAGGCAAAGTAATCGCAGGATTTATCGCGCCTATCGTTTAGTCTGTTAACGTTTGAAAACATTTTGTGACTTGTGAACGTATATACCCATCTCAAGAATCATTACCTTATCAACTTCTGGTGGAAAACTCAAGCTAGAGTAATTGACATTTCCGTGTGCAATAGCAGCAGTATACAGTTTTCTTGGTGGCTCTCCGTCTCTTTAGCTGACATTTTCAATTGTTATCATTGTGAGTGGTGAATGTGTCTTGGCGGTTTACGGTGATTACCTCAGTATCGCGCAATCAACAATTAAGGTAACGTTTATTCAGATGGCCAAGTTAACGGTACTATCTTCTATGTCCAAAATACGCCAGAAAAGTCATTTGAAAAGATCGGAATTTATACGGTGCTGTTTGATAAAATTACAATAACAGCGCTCTCTCTTTTTATATATCAGTTAACCCGATACACTAATCATCCAGCCGAAAAAGTGTTCAAAATTGAGTAACCAAACACGAGCCTGCAAATAGCCACTAGACAATGGGAAATGAGTTCATTAAACAACCTTATGTGGATGTGTGATAGCGTGTCATGTTACCAAGAAACGTTTTTCATAGATAATCAGTGGCAGTCATGAAAAAGGAGAAGGAATTCATCTTATGTGCAATTACTGTACAGAATTGATCGCTTACTGTACAAATTGAAGACAAATAAAAACAAATTTGGGATCGGCTTTCTATAAACAAACTGAACATGATTCAATGAATTCATCGTTCCGCGTCATACCTAACATAAGACAACAACCTTACTGATGAATCTTCAACGTACTCAACTATGGTTTAAGTTTACTCGCGTTAGAATGTTGTCATGACGAACTTTCTCTATTCACCCTCCACCCGTTTCTAATAATGCATTCTGTTTATCAGATTCACTAGAATAGTAAGAAAACAGATCTTATAGGTTGTTGACATAATGTGTTTATTTTGTTGTTGTATACACTGACAGCTTTATTCTACGGAATAATTTTGTCATAAATTTGCTTTCTACTCCTTGGGAGCAACCGTCATTCAGCACCCCAAACACCCTAGTTTTGCACTATATTGATGCAATGCGAATTAGTTTAGTGTTTTCTCGCTTCGCATTACAATACCTGGTTTATATAAAATGAGAATAAAGACTTATAGGGTAAAATATTTTTTCGATAATTCATCTTCAGGCCGGTACAATTATATAAGGAATTAATAGAGTTAGATCGTGATATCGACCAGACTTATGGCAGAGAAACTAGGT
>LUCH01003077.1:57841-75659 GCA_013368495.1 Paragonimus heterotremus | reverse complement strand
ATTTTCGGGGAATTGAGTTCTTCCCCGACACTCTTGTATTCCGGAAATGAAGAATCATTGATTCGTTGAGCTCAAGTTACACAGTACTGCACTTAACGGAAAGAGTCATGGTAAAGGTTTGGTATATACATGGCGGAAAGGGTAATCATTAAAAACCTGTCATACTGAACGCGATTCGGGGGAGAGAAAAAAAACTCGGATGTGTTAAGTAATGGACCGGTGGATTGTAGTCGGTGTGATTGTTCATCTAAACACCATTAAGGGACAGAGACAGACCACTGATCACAGTGTTTGACATCGAACACGACGTCGTTTGTAGTTGGGGTCAAACATCGGTCAATGAATTGGTCTCGGTACCACACAAAGCAAAGTTAAGGCAAAGAATATATTTTATTCTGGAGAATACCGCAATCAGTGATGAGTGATGAATATTCTGGACCATCATATTAGACAAAATGTCTCTGACTGGGAAATAATTGCATGGAATTTGATAGTCAAGGTTCGTAGGTGGGGGTTAGTTGAGATTTGATATGGCGTCTCTCCACCAGTGCTAAAGTGTATAAACAAACAACTTTTAATCTTCTGTCAAATGTGGACACAGTGAAATGGAGTGCGCATGAGAGAACTTCTAAAGGGAGATCTAGGCAGGCATAAGAAATTAGCCAGGGTCTGTGACGTTCACTGGGGCTCTCGTTAGGGCATGACTTCGTTTTCTAAAACTTTTAATGCTACACACACGCAAGGCAGTGAGTGAAAGTCAACCTCTCCACTTCAGTGATTGTTGTGATGCAAACCAGCCTTTCGTGCTCAGTCATTTGGCACAGTGTGAAGCATTGTGTATTGTGCAGTACTGTTCTAATGGCTGACATGCAACTACTATACATTCCGCGAGGATGATTGGTGATAAACCATTGGGTCTGCTTTGGCTGGATTTCGAGTGTATGGCCTTCGCAAAGCAGTTTAGTTCTCGGCGTGAAAAATGTGTTAGTGAATTGAGTGAAAACTCTGGGGTTGAGAAGGGACTAGCGGTTGTCCTGTTGAGGATACAGTGCCTAGATGTAAGTTCGTTCATTTGGCTCTGCATTTGTCAGGTGAGTCATTCTACTTGTTCAAAACAACTGTCAGTACACACCTATCGATAAAATAGTTAATGCAAGTCACTAGATCAGTCTTTAGTGTTTGCATACAAAGCATATGTTACTCACTACTACCAAAAGTAGTCTGTTAAATTTATTAAATATGAAATCACTTCACGGACCGCTGTTTGACGCCAACAGATGTGGAATCCGAAATTCTAAACATAAGAACGACTCGGATCGGTATTACTGTTGCTATATGCTTTATACGGTTTCTTCGTAGAATTCTCTGAGTTCATATCATACTGAACTGCTTGCTCAAAGTGGTGGTGTTTTTTTAGGTTTTCTGTTCATTCAAGTCTCTCGGTTATTATTCATTCCATGTTGTCAGGTTATCTCGAGTTATTTAGTGAACATTAAGTATTGCTTGTAAGTTAATTAATGTTTTGTACTGCGCCACACTTTCTGTGCTGTTCTGATCCATACAGTGTCAGCGTGTTAACAACTTTAGGTTATTTCTTTATCATGAGTAATGTTTGCTCTTGTCAGTTGAAGGAATGTTTCGTTTATGGCCGGGCAAGCAAACGAGTGTTATTAAGATCTCATGTTATACACCACACACCAAATTTTATCAAAATTAACCGATGAGGTGAGAATTAACCGCTTCACTGGTGACTTACTATCGTCAGACTATCATCAGATAGATATTCCAAGATTGTTTTCCTTCTTATCTGAGCCGAATAAGGAGAACAAGGCTACACAATGACTGAATAAACGGGGCAAGCATAAGTAACCACCTAATTGATGATAAATTTGTTTGGTAGATTGAGGAATGCCAGTTCAAAACTCATTTGGACTTGCTGTAACAGCTGTGTACAAACGAAGTGGAAATCGTTCGCGGAAAGTGTTTCTAAAAGTAACTTGTTACACTAAAAATATTTCGAGTTGTTGCCAACTAGCAGTGTGATGTGGTCTGTTTTCATTGAAAAATATGGGATAATGCATGGGCCACACAACAACCAACAGGTGTTACGTTCAACCGTGTAAAAATATAGATTACGTACGTCAAGTGCTGTACAAAACGAAATATCGAAAGACGCATTTTGATTTTGAATAACACTGCGAATCGATTAACTAGAGACAAAAGCCAATACATTGATTGCATGCTACATATACGGTCAACGCTCTTGAGTACGGTCTATTTGACAACACTGTCTACAAGTTTGACCTGGATGCAGTTTTTTTTGAGGACATAGACGCTGAGTGTGAAAGAATCAGCAACAGACAAGTAGCATGCCAAGAAATTGTACGCGTTTGTATCTAAACGGGTCTGTGAGCACTTGTGAAGATTAGGGGCGCGGACTGAAGTGAATTTGACGGGATGGTTACACATTGATCACATTGTTCTAACCGTCATCATCGTAAGCTTATCGTGAAATCTGAACTATGGTGCACGTCTCTTAGTGTACAGAAGACTGAAGACTAAAATCGGTAACAACACGCACTACAACGAACTGTTCCTATAGAGAAACATATCAAGTCACTGGGTTCTTAATTACTTGAAGGTAGAAGAACTACGTACCGATTCACCTTAAGTCACCCAACAGTAACGATGCGACGAACAACTGTTTTCGATAATTCTTTCTCAATGATGATGATTTTCATAAACATTGAACATCACCCACAATTGATCGTAGCTGTGACATTCCCATAGACTTTCCAGTGACAATAATGTATTCTCCAGTAGTCAGTCTCTCGAATTATTTGGTGTAATCCGTATGAGACAGTGGTACGACTCGGTGGTCGAGTGAAGTTTCCGAGCCACTTACTTTGCTTTGTAGTTCAGTTTGTAGAGCGCGCGCCTCGTTTGGGTATGCTGTTTCTGTCACTTGTTCAAATCCACCCGAAGTCGATAAGTTTCATTATTGAGCCTCTTCTTAGTTAGCTAACACGTCAGGCTGCTTGTTAGTAATGACGTTTTTGTCAGCGTCTCCGATGAATTAAGTGGCTAAGATTACAGAGTGATATTACTTAGGGAGTGCGTGTCGCCACCTAAAATGGCCGAGGACAATTGCACAACAGCTGGGAAATTTATAACATCTCATAAACTGATTTTATTGTGACGTCAACGGTGGGCCCAACTATGCGAACAAGAATCGTATAGTAAGCTTTTTGTTAACGTTGTATGACATTGCACTGATGAAACCATTTGAGAGTGATATTCTCTGGATGACTGGTTTTGTTGACCTGATATTCCGTTTCTGCTAAGGACTGGTTTACACAGACTGACTTTTAGTATACAGTTGATTCCAATGGCCACCAGCGAAGTGGTTGACAGCTGTTTTGATCTAGATGGGTCTCAACACTACGCACGTCAGAGAATCGAACTTAGGACCCGTGAATGAGTGCCATATTGTAGTCCAAGCACTTATCCATCAGACTACCAGTTAACGGTTGGCTTGGTTGATCGATTTCAGCTTATGAGTTGAAAGAAGCATATTGGTTAAGGAAACTAATTCTCATACCCCGGTGATTGTAACCTTAAGGTCTCATGGATGAGTGCTTGGACTACAATCTGCCACTTGTTCATTGGCCGTAGGTTAGATTCTCCGTTGTGCGTAGTGCTGATGAGACCAAACTTGGTCGGAAACAGCTGTCTAGCAATTCGCTGGTGGTCATTGGAAACAACTGTCTGCTAAAACCTTTTCTCATCCCCTTCTGGAGTTGTGGATGCTTGCTCGATTTCAGTCTGTTAGCCAAAGAAAATGCAACAGCTAACAAAGCCGACTTTTGGTGAGGCTGAAGGCGTCTCGCAACTCCTAGTCCTACAGTTTTGTTGTGACCAAACATTCCTGCACTGACTTTTCATATAAACAAAAAAGAACAGCAGTATTTCTTGTAATGTTGTGAAGTATTCCTCGTTGTGAAGGAGGCTAAAATTAGGACATTCATAAGGAAGGCAGTTCGAAGATAGAGGAAGATAAAATGTTGTGCTCAGACAGTCTTCACATATCTGACCACCAACATTTATGTCCGGCTACAGGCATAATGTGGCAGTGAAGAATATGTAACGACGAATTAAAAGGACAGGCATTTCATCAAGCCGTTACTCTCGTTCATCCAGTTCACCGAAATGCAAAAATCAAATTTCAAGCTGCACACTTAAAATGCCTAATAATTTTACATTACATCGACAACCATTTAACAATTTTACAGTGGACTGTTCTGAGGTGTAACATGGTGTAAAGAATTGCAGACTTTTGTCAAAAAATTACGTAGGTTATAGTCTACGTAGTGCATCCAGACTGTTTCCGCCTGGCAGGATTGTCGATGAAATGAGTGCAACTGTTGAAGTGAGATACTGGAAACTAAAAAAACAGAAAGCAGTTTAACAGAAATTGCCTTACCGTCATTCGAAACTATGTTTATTTGTAGTAGGATGTAGATACTGTCATGTTAACTGGTTGTGTTTAGGTGTAAGGATCAATCTGTTTTAATGTTAGTAGAGACTGTAACCGCTTTTCTTTATTGTTTTACCTAGATAACACTGACGCAATGTCACTATTATGCCTATGGTTGCTGATGTTGTTGATAATGTACACGAGTATAAGCGTCACAACTTACGATTCTAGATAGCATAATCATTATTTCTGAGTTTGGTCAATCTTCCAGTGTCCAATGTGGAACCGTAAGATCTAAAATGCATAGGCTAAAGTCTAACTGATTCATACTAGTTTTTAGTTTACAGTACGTACCGCTAAGTAGTTGCATACGTATGTGTAATTATGTTACTTCAAATATAGTGTTTTGAAAAGTTACAATGGTAAGAATGAAACATGGTAGTATCTAGCAGGGAACACACAACTGAAGGCCTTCGTATCAGCCCCACCAATGGGTGAAGCTGACTGAAGAGCAAACGTATATACTTAAAACACCAAACAGAATCATCAGAAGTATTGCATGCTAGTACTTTTCCCGCTGAACGAATCAGTGATTAGTAAGAAGATAATGCACCTAGTCAGCTGTCGTCTACCTATTACGACGAACCTGCTGTCGGTCACTGTACTATGTCAAGGACATGTAACCCACAGACAACCTGTTCACCACAGGCTAGTTGGGTTTTGCCTTGATCACACCTTCACGCTCCTATAGATCCTTGCACTTCATCATCCGTAGAGAAAGCTGACAACTATTGTTTACTTTGGACCTCACAGCGGTCTTTGACTTAGTGAACATAGCTGCAATCTGAGATTGTCTATCAAGGAAAGGTATGCCTGGGAAGCACCTAACGTCTTGAAAATAATTTTCTGTTACATTTTTTGTCAGATAAAAGATCATGACATTTTATCACTTACTATCAGCCCTACACATGGGAGTGCGATAAATTCGTTTCGTCTCCCTTTTCATAATTAACTCTGTAGTGGATGAGGTTCGAATGAGCGAATGTGATGGCGCAGAAAGTCTCTACGGCATCAGACTTTGAGACATGGTGCATCCAGACGACATTGTTTTCATTATTGCGATGTTTTAGGGAGCCCAGAACATTTTTGATTGACTAGGTTTTCTTCTTCAGTGTGATACGGTCTTTCCACTTGCTGTTTGTCAATTACTGTTTGCAAGGTTGTTTGAAGCCCGTGCCTGCTCGCCTCTTTGGTAGCGGATCGTCGTGGGTGGTCAAGAAGTTCGTGGTGGTGGAATATGACAAGATCAAAAATCGTGTACCCAAGACGCAGATAACATTTGTCAACTTATGCACTATCTCAGCCTTTTAGTGAAAGGCCGACTGTATGATACCAGTACACACGTGATTTTATTGTACAGTTTTGACCTCTGGCCCATTTACCTGGAGGATGGTTACGGAATGTCGGTATCTCTGAAGCATTAGTGATGTGTTGTGAACACACTGTTTTAATAATGACGACGGTCTCGGATCCTACCAGGATGGACAGAATCTGTCTGCCACTAAGCAAGGTGATCTCGACCTACAGACTTCGTTGGCTTGGCCACATTCTAAAATTACCAACTAACTGTGCCTTACATGCGGCTGTTACTTTAGGTATGAGGGGACAACTTGGTGGTTTGAGTTATGAAGACCCCAGTATCCAACTTCCTTTCGATACTGTCTCTTCGACTTCCTAGATAGAACAGTGAACACTATTGGGCGAGGATTGCCTAACATGTTAAAAAGCATCAGCCAACTGCCTTCCTTTTTCGGAACTCTGCGTAAACGGGGGGGGGATATTTTTAACGGAGTGCATCTTCTTTTCCTTGTTCAATCCTTTCCTGTTCTTTTCATTTATTGTGGCCCGTTTACTACTTCACAGTGAACTTTACTGTATTTACTGTGTACAAATGGTGAGGTGCGTTTGCAGTAGAATTAAAAAGGTGTGGTTAGCTTGAAATTCCGCCCCAAGTTATCCCATGGTGTTTTCAGTACACTTTCCTCCGCACAATCCTGCGGTTGATGTATCATCAACTCGTTTTACTTATACCATTGTACGGTCGCAAACTTTCTCCACTTTTCAGCTCTTTACCACCAATTCTCTTTTGATAAATCTTATAAAACGGATGTTCATCCCTTTACCTCTATTCCACACTGTCACTGATGATGTGTTTACTTGCAAGTGATCAATACTGTTTACTTATCAGTCGGGAAGCTGTTTACTGCTCACGTTACTTCAACATCCGTAATGCATAGCAAACATCCTGTTAACGCTGACTTTTGTGCCAAACTAAAGATCTATTTTTTTAAACAAAGCCTGAGACATTGAACGTGTTATTTTTAGGAAAAGGTGATGTAGTTAACAATTCAGAATTCACAGCTACTTTTGGTTGCACACCTACCATAACGTGTTCTTACTGGTCTCTGTATTCCGGTTTGGTTGAATAAACGTCTTTTGTTTTAATAGACGTGTAAAACAGACAACGGTATTGTTGAGTTATCTCAATTTTTACCTTCTTAGGTGGCAAGGCTGCCTATTGCGCTGAGGAGTGTGTCCAAGAATTTGGCTGTTGGGGTCCAGGACCCAGCTTCTGTCGCGCTTGCCGATTTTGGTCTATCCGTACAAGTGAGGGAACTCAGATGTGCATCCGAAATTGTCATTTGGAAAAGGGCTATTTCACACCTAACCAAACACAAGAGTCTTCTGAAGGTTCAACAGAAGTGGCGACTACTGCAACATTCACAAATAGCCACCTAGATGCCACAGATCGGTACGTAAATTTTCCGGGCAACACGAGGGACGCTGTTAGCACAGTAAATCACAAAGAAGCACAGGCTTGCAAACCATGCTCCCCAATGTGTCGTTCCGTAGTAAATGCGTGTACCGGCCCAGGACCAGATCAATGCAATGGACCATGCCGCTGGGTCAAGGTGATTTACCATAACGTTTGAATCGAGATTGAAAAGTTGGCATATATATACTTCAGCAGTGGAATTATAAAATCTTGCTTTGTATAAGCGTGGCTGTGTTATGTATATACCCCTTCCAACCACTTTTGATATATATCTCAACAAGATGGATTAAAGTTACCGCTCTTGTCCTCAAGTAAATGTCACTTTAAAGAAAACCCAAAAGTTGTAAAAAAATGATGTCATGACGTTCCGAACCATTTTTATTTTCGTTTTCTAAACTCATATACAAATGCCAGTGTTGGAATTATTTGTAAAATGAACAACAATTCAGCTTTCTGATGGCAGTTAATTTCTGACAGAGGTAGTCCTCTTTACTAGGCAAACTAACTTCCAAGTTAGGTTAATTAAAACAACCAAAATGTCACTAAATTCATGAACGAAAAGGTACTGGTTAATTGATCGATTGTAGGAAGACGGTTCAGTTCTATGCTCCAGTGGCTACGTACAATAAATTATTGCTACGGAAAAATCAACACACCGTTATAATCAGCATACAGGTCAGTCAGACTGGTGAAAAGAATAATCACACGAGTCCGAGATAGAGATGAAATCATATTGATCCCTGATGTTTGATTCATAGACAGATTGGCTCACTCAGCCATAATTCTAGGTCGGATCGACCAGTCAGATTAAGTTCTGCATTTTGAAGAATATGTTCTATTCACCATCAATCATAGTTGAAACACCAGTAATACCTGATGTTCAAGTTAATTTCAAGTTGGCGTGTAATTTTTGTTGTCCATCCGTGCAGTTTGAAATTATAGCGCAGTTTGTTCAAACTAAAATAAACTGTTTTCCATCCTTCACCCTTATGCTGAGCAGAACTCAGATATCAAAACCATATTACCAATTCACGAACCTCAGTCTCAAAGTAACCTACCACCTCGGTGCTGAATCGAGGCTTGTCTGCAAGGCCGCAGGGTATCACTTTACTGTGATGATCAGACATTTATTGCACGACTATATACTTACGCGTTTATAAGATTTTCCGGTATGTAATCTCTCATTTGGTACAGGATGGACCTTATTGTCGAAAATCGTGCCCACCGACAAAATATTTGAACCACACCACCCAAACATGCCAAGAATGCTCCACCGCTTGCTCCCACCCATTAGTTCCGGCTCTGGCAAATTCACTAGTTCTGACCGGTGATGCACGTCAACTACACAATGAGTTATTAAGCCACGACATCGACGTAGAACGCACAGTGTGCACCGGGCCAGGAAATTGGCCAGGTCCAGGGGGATGCAATTACTGCAGGCAAACAATGTTACATCTTGATCAGCATAATAAAATCGATGGATCACACAAGATCATCCAATGCGACCAGGTGAGTTCTGCAACGCTCCACTGATGATTGTCAGCCCGAATATTTTCTACTGCATCCGGTGTTAACTAACGAATCTCGTGTTTCATTAATCTGAAGCTTCTTTTGAATAACTGTCGGAAGATTTGTCAGGAAATTTTTATGTACCTAGTTTTATGTTGACTGGATGGAAACTCAGTCAGATTTAAGATTTAATGATGGCAGTAAAGCCAGGGTTTGCAGGTACATCTTCTTTGAAGTGATGACAAGCAAAGTCTGTAAAACATGTCATTAGATTGAGGCCTAACTTCGACGATGAACTTCGAGTAAACGAAGATGAAACAAAGGTAATCTTTCGAAAATTCTTGGTTCTATAAACTTTGTTTCAGGCAGTAGCATACGTAATCTGTGAGCTTGTGGAAACCGTGTCAACTCTAATGAGCTAAGTGGTCAAAGGTCTTGTAAGACTGATATCATTTAACAAAATATAAGACGATTAACTACGTAACCAGAGTGATCACAAAACAGTTTCAGTAAACCGGACGAAGGAGATTACAGCGCTGTGTTAAGGATTCATTTGCGGTCCAAACCGTAGCAGATGTTTTGCACGTAGGAGTCCACGTCAGTACGTGTATTGAGTTCCACAATTCAAACGCATTTAAAGTGATCAAGTGTGGTTTGATAGACATGCGATTGTTGTTCATTGCGTTTTATCCACTTTAACAGTTCCTTATTGAAATGGTTTTTGTGTCGGGAATGTTATGCTTGAGAGTTTATGATTCTTATAATATTTTTTAATCTGAACATCCCACGCCATCCTTCCGGTCAGGTATAAATGAGGAATACCTTAAGTATGCAGGAGCTAAGTTGATTTTTTAACCCCAGCGTGATAAGTCCGCTCTCTAGACTGGTATCACTAGGATGGTTTTACTTCAGTTTCGTTCCCCCTAACGTCAAATGTGTTGCCATTGCTTCTGCAAAAGCATTCTCATAATACCCATTTGAAAAGCTCCGAAATTATGACGGAACACAATTGATTCTCGTCATCTATGCACACAAACTGTTAACCGGACGCTTGAGTGATGTGGCTGTTACATATGAACTATTTCTGTTTGCTTAACCGGCAATGTACGTTTAGGCAAAGAATCGTTTGCGGTGAACCGGTATGATAGTTCTAATACAATTCAGTGAGGGAATGAGGTAGGTAACCACTTGACGGAATATCTCAGAGATCAGCAGACGAATCGAAGTGCATGTTTTCCAGTTTCTCAATGATAACCGGTTTATCTGGAAGTACATTTACATGAAATGTCTTATGCCTTTCTGTCGGTGTTTTTTAGCGTTAAATGCTCCACAGTAACGTCACAATTTAGATTTTATCCCTTTTTATGTGATCTGAACTTAATTTCTCGCTTCTGTCAACACTAACTTCAATCTGCCTGCAAAAATTCAAAGAAATGTCCTAGAGGAACATTTGTGCACGTTATCAACCTGCATTATCGAAGCGCATCAGGTTTCGAGGCCAATCTTCAATCTTCTGCGAAAACTGAGGAGCGCCGGGACCTCCCTTGGTCGCAGACAGATGCAGCTTTCCTCACTCGTTTGTCCACGGTTGTCCAAACGGAGCTGATAACTTGGCTAATGAATCACACCCAACCGCTGCTTTATGGTCTGGCCCGTATCTGTGTACCCTGTCACGGAGAATGTGCAGTCGAGTCGGGGGAACATTTGTCCAACGAGGTGTCAGCTTGCACGGGGCCAGGTCCTGAACAGTGCTTGCGCTGTAATAATGCGAGTCATGAAGGCCGGTGCGTCTCTCATTGTCCTGACGGTAGGTTGTAGTTATATTGTGCCTGACAATCAAAATCCTGATTTCAGATGTAGATGTTAAATATATTGAGTAAAGTTGTCTGCCTAAACCTGCTAATGTGAATAAGTTGTGGACGAGTCTTTCACTACTTGTTCATTTATGTGTAGAGCCAAGGTAGACCAACTAAAACATCGTGATACCAGTTTAGATTAATTTGACATCAGGTAGGCATGCCACGAGTGGGACATATGGCGATTCTGCTCACATGGGAGAGATTTTAACGCTGAATGTGCGTGTGTTCTCATCTAGCAGTTTACATATACATGTGTATTTATGTGTAATATCCACCTCTGATCAATGACAAAAACATTCAGTCATATTTGCTGACGGTGCGCACAAACAGGCCAGCTGATCGATCGCACTCTCGTGAAGTAGAATGACAGAATGGGTTTGGCAAAACGTTTCTGTTAGCTCACCATAAGATTAACGGTACTGTCAGGAACCTCATTCAGAGCTATTTTAAATTCTGTTTAGTTTCGTATGGAGAACGTCTAATTGGAGAGAAAGTTCAAACAGAACTTCGACTTTTTCATTTGGTCTTTTGTTGAGTGGTCTGGTAAATGTCGTAATTTTGAGAAGACTCGAGTGCGAAAAGGCTGGGATTTAGCTGAACTCGAACCAGCGACAGAGACAGTGTGCCCAGATGCGGCAAGTTTTTAATTTGACTCGGATAATCACCCAACCCATTGTGTCATATGGAGTCTATCAAATGATCTGGCAGACTGACTGTCTAGCATGGCTTTAGCTAGTGTTACGCTTGCTACGTTTGAGTATACTGTTTCTGTCACTAGTTCGAATCTATCAGAAGTTCAGAATTTTTGTATTCAGCTTGCATCGGTAGTTATGGAAAACATTACACGGTGACCATATGAGTGGCTGAATACCTGAAGCAGTCTGTTTGTGACTTCAAATCACTGTCACACTGAATTTCACTCACTACAGTCGCTCGATTTGGCATACCAACAGTTGAGAATTGATTAACAGTGGAATCCACAACAAAACCGGTTGAGTACTACAGGCTGCATCAAGCTTGGATTCCCACACAGTCGTGAACATCAGTAATCACACAAAAAGCTTCAACCTGAGAAATACCTTGTAACGCCATTTTGTACTACGTCAGTCATATGGGCGGATCCGATTTAAGTTAACTGACTACTTGTGTTAGAATCTCATTTGGCAACCGCATGTAACTCACAGCAAATATTCATTTCGAGTTAAACATCACGCATTTGTTAGTATGTGAATCTGTCTGCAATAAAACAACTTTCAAATCAACATTCTTCCGTCAGGTCGACCTTTCAACGTGAATAAGGCAATGAGAAGACGTAAATCATGTGATGTTCTCCGGAGTAACATTTCGTACATTCTGATCACACATGGACATGTAACTAATTTTAATCATTAAGATAAGGTTCCGTAGGGCGGAAATAATGGCTTACAGGATTAGACAGACAGACATGGAAATGAAGATTAAACAAATGGGATTGCTGACTACCAAGGCAGCCGCAGTGTGAACACAATCTGTTTCTGAACACACGGGGGGGATTATGACGTCTGATAGCCAAAACCTCAGCAAACTGGAGGATACGTTTCCGGTGACTTTGAAAAACCACAGAGAATGCGTCACAAACCTTGACTCTGTGTCCAGATTGGATTAGGTGTTTCGCTATTGATGATACCGGGTGCCGTCCGTCGGCCTCTATGCACTCGCCTGGCGTTTCTAGCTGTATTTCCAGCCACTTGGGAACATGCTCTTTGATACGAGAAACCAGCTGACGGTTTGTCCTCCCTATGTAGCTCATACTGGAACTACACTAATATTTGTCCAAACGGTGGGATATGACAGACGTAGGCTGTTTGTTCGTAGCCGAGGAGATTGGCAAGGCCTTAGTTCGTTGTATTATACAAAGTTCTACAGTGTTATAAGATCTGGATACAGCAGCTGTTAGACGTCGTTTTGTCATTGTTGACCAGTCGTCCCGTAAAAACAGGAGTTCTAAGTATGCCGTCTTCTTTGGTACTGCTGTTTCTTGTATCCTTAGGGTAATGACATTGCTTTATTTCTTTATAAATTGTAAAGGGTATCCGGTAGCAAACAACGTATCTCTGAGTGTGCTTAATTCTTGTGGTAGACTATCATCCGTGCATATCTTCCTTGCTCTGTGAAAAAGCGTTCGAACAAGGCTTCTCTTATATCGCACGGGACAGAAGCTTTCAAAATGTATATACTGTCCTGTCAAGGTAGTCTTTCTGTAAATATATCTTCCTATCGTGCCATCTGAACCTCGGATAACTAGAATGTTCAAGAATTGAAAGCAGTTGTTTACTCTGTTCCCTCTACTTAGCTTGAGGTTAGGATGTGTTTGATTCAACTCTAAAAATAATGCGTCCAAACCACTTGAGTTCTCAAAAATGGCTAGGATGTCGTATGCTTAACGGTTGTACAGTACTGGCTTCGACAAACTTTCACACAATTTAGATTCTACCCTATCCATAAGAAAATCAGCTAGGAGTGGGTCAAGTGGACTGCCCATTGCAACACCGTCCACTTGATGGAAAGTAAACGTTTGGAAGTTGAATTTCATATTGTGTGCACAGGAGTAATAATGATTTTAGTTCAGATGCTGGAATAGGAAAAAGAGTGTTGTTGCTTAGAACGAAACTACGAATGTTATCAACCGTCTCATACAACGGAATGTTAGTGAAGAGGGACGTCGCATCTAGTGAACACATCAGTTTGTTCAAACATCTAAACCGTCTACACAATTTACAAGATCAAAACTGTCTGTCAAACTGTACTTACTGAAACGTTTTCTGACCGGTTCAAGTAAATCATTTGGCCAATCGGCCAACTTGTGCTGCAGTGCGTTGCACATTGACATATGGGCCGAAGTGGGACATTGGGTAATTCATACATATGAGGCGTTCTTGTGCCCACTGACTTCAACAAATTGTATTGGTTTGCAGAAATTACACCAGTTGTCATCAGCCTTTCTAACCCGCAGATGATTTCCTTTTCCAATTCTTGGATGTTGGGAGTGTCATCCGACAAGAACTTCTGAGTGTCACCCAGAATTTCAAACATTTTCTTCGTATCTTCCATTTTATTCATCAACACAACTCCTGAGCCTTTGTCTGGATGTAACACCACGCAACACAACGTGTGTCTATGATATTTTGGTAGAGCTGGAATGACAACTTCCCTAAGAATACTATCAGGCGCAGAATTTGAAACCGTTCCTCTTATGTTTATCCAGACCATCCTAGAGTGTATTTTTGACGCAATAATTTATGGTTCTTACTTCAGAAGATAAAGCCAAATTATGCGAACGATCCCGTAAGCTGCATACAATTGAAAACTAGTGGAAGGAATTATTTCTTGAATATCGTAAATTAAAAATAAGCTTTACCATGTTTTGCGCCACTTCAAACTTACAAATTGTCCCTCATCTAAGGGGTAACTGGCAGAATTCTCAGGTGAAACGGAGAGAAACAGTTCACTTACGTTTTACTAACCGTTTGAAGTATGAGCTGGAAATCCATCCATGGGAAACGGGTGTATGAGTCGCCGCTGATATTTTGTTAATCATTTCACACAAGAAGCTCACCTGCGCTCTCACTAATTTACAGATACAGTCAAGTGATGGAACTGAATGTTTCATAACGGGAAGTGAATAGTCAACACCTAGTGAATTATTTCCCAGGCATAGACACAATAATCACTAAGTTATAATCAACCTATAAATAATCGTCAGTGACGAATATTGATTGCAATTCACTTTTGACACAGACGATTCCGATAACATTGTCCCACAATTGTGTATGTGCGAGAAGTGGTTTTCAACGTACCTCAGACATGATCGTTATACAGTTCTGGGCAAAAATGGGCACACATCTGTTCTACTGTATCTCCAAATCCTAGCAAAATAGAAACTTATGTGCTGTTGGATGCATTTGTTTTCATCCGGAAGGTAAAAAACAGAATTCAGGGTTAATGAACTTCTCAAAATTGAACACCACTCACGCTTGATCGCAGACTCCGCATTCAGGATGGCCTTTCGGCTAGCCCACTTGGCGTTGTGGTTAACATGCTAGTCTCACAAGCACGAGGGTCAGAATGCAAACTCTGATCAGGGAAACGGTATGCACTACTTTCAAGCTGAACATCATTTATAATGGATCGCAGCTGTCACATTCTCTTAGACTTTCCAGCAGGCCCCTTTCGAAAAAAAACACTAGACCCAAGTTACGCTCTCAATAGAGATCATCATTGGTGCATATCATTGTCACTGCCGAGACTAGAATTCTGACCACGCTCTTTATGAGGCAACCGTGTTTACCGCTGCGCCAGTGACCTCACATTAAGCTTAGCCGAATTATGCATTACTGTTGAGCTCCAATAAGAACGAAACTTGAGTGTAGTGCTTACTTTCAAAGTGGGTACGTATGACTTGTTGGTTCTCAATCAGAATTACACCGGGATTTTAGTGTACATCTTGTAGCGCATATAGTCAGTGAGGCGTGCATCACATTCTTATGAAGTGGGACATTTGCAATCAGACTCAGTTTGGTCAAAAGATTATGCTCTTATATTATGCGACGTGGTGACGGTTAAAACATCTGTGCAAATAAATGAAGCTTGCTTTAGTCATCATCCAGAATGTTCAGTTCACCTACTCTTCGATCAGAATACACCCCAAATCCTCACTAATCATCTGTCACTAGTCAGTTGTCGGAGCATGTTTCACTCTTTGCAGTTATTTATTGCTAGGGGGCACACATTCCCACTTATATATGTACAAAATATTATGACACATCTACTCATCACTTTGTTGGATGCGTTCACAATTAATAGAAAGTTACCTCTTTGTCTCTAAACATCACTAAATAGAGCAGCTATTCAAATGTAGATCAATACGCAATGACGATTTTATCACAAATAGCCTATCTCAAGCTGACACTGGTTAGTGCAGATGATGCGCATCACTGTTAAAATGTATTTCTATGGCACACATTCTCGCTTTCCACAATCTGCATTGTTCAACTGGTTTGCTTTTACTACTGGAAGAATCATTTTTTGGTGCTTATAACGACTATGACAATGTATTTCTTCTTCTGTTCTTGCTTGATATTTCCTGTAATGACGCTCCATTTTATTTTGCTGGAATTAAGATCAACTGAATACAATATCTATCTGGTTAGTTTTATTAGATCTATAGCAAATATGCATTCTAGCTTCCTTCACAGAGTACACAGTGTGACATATACAACGAAAAATGGTTTATCGTCGTGAATTGACGGTCGACTGGGAAATTTTATCTCTCGTGGTGCCGTTATTCTATAGTGAATTATTCTGTTTCCATACTGAGTCAGTGATACTGCTTCGATCACTGCATCATTGATGTACAAGTTCTTTTTCTGATTTTCAGTGCCGATACTTGTTCTCTTTTTTTTCGTGATGTTCTTCCAAAATTACGTCCGCAGTAAAGAATACAACTTATTTTGTCACTTCATATGGCTTGATGCCCTTCAGCTTTGTACTGTTACATTTGCTCAACTTTATCTGCTGCCTGAACCAAACAGTATAGTAAAATGGCTTAATCTCCTCATTTTCTGGCAAAGTCAACAGTGCATTTTTTAAAAACATAATTAGCTCTTTACTGGTATGACTCCCCTCAATGAATAAGGAAGGTTCTGCGCTGCATTTGGCCTTCATTGTTGACTGCGTGCTTTCTGAAGTCAATATTAGGTCTTTATCAATCCATAAAGCCACTTTTTCAGTCTGATATTTGCGGAAGATAGTGAAACAACTAACACTATAAGGAAAATAAAGGGGGAAGTCATATGATAGCACATACGATAGCAGTTTTTTGTGCATTTCAGTGACCGTGGTTACGTTTAACCTGTCATTCTGACCTTCATAAGCCCCAAGAACGCGTTTCGTTTGGTCGACACAGTGAACTGTGTAATCTTTGTGGGAACTCGCGGTGGTTGTCAGCTTGAAGATCGAACGGATAGTTTTATATGTAAGCCTGGCCATGAGATATACAATTCATAAGTTAATCCGTTCATCCTGCTGTGGAATCGCATGTGTCTGCATCAGTAGTCTTTACAACTCGTCAGACTAATGGTAACACTTGTGGTTATATTTACCCATGGAGCCAACACAACGACCTGGGAACAGAACTATTCATCAGATCATTGAATGAAGCAACTGAGATGGTCAACACCGCCAGGATAACTACGTACTAACGACTTCGAAGCTAATATTTACCGTTCTATAACATCACATGCTAGATTGCATAGTGGCATGCATTCACATCATTGAAACTGTAGCTCACTTGCCACTGTTACATAGTTGTATATAAACGTTCACTTACTGTCCGACACAGAATGGCACCCAGACGTTTTGTTAATATTAACATACCGCAGTCGTTTCATTGCGTGACTTGATAAACAGCACAAAAGTTACCACTCCCCAGTGAGTTATGATGTCAAGTATCTTAGCCACATGACAATTTGCATAGTGCTATCATCTATTGACATATTGTGTCCTTTGGCCACTTTTCATGTTAGTCTTTTGTCCGACCTGTTGAATGGTGACTTTTACTCACAGGTACAACTAATTTTCACACCATTTTAAGGTCCTTTTCTTGATGTAGCATTTATTTTCAAGTTGAAAGGCTTCAATGAACTGAATGAGAGTCATACAGAGGGGAGGCAAGTTGGAATTGATTACTTGATAGACGGCCAGTATTCGTCCAGTGTCACTTGAACGATGTTGACTCATAGTAACCAACTTACGCATATCTAACTATGCAGCAAAACCCAGCAGAAGTAATGAACTTTGTGCATAGCACTCAAGTAGTGTGTTTATAAGCTTGGCGCTGCAAGTCATTCAACCAGTTTTCTCATAGGTGTATTGACGGTGTTCCACAACAAGTGCTTGGAAAAACGTCAGATCTAAGAATATTTTTTCTAAAACTGCCAGCCGGAGTCAACAATTAACTGCTCAAGTACGAGGGGGAGTCAAAAAGTAATGCCATTTTATTTCGGACAGGTATAACTATCAACACAGGAACATGTAATATACATTAAAAAAAAGGCGGTCCCCTGTAGATCACATCCCTACTTTTCAACATAGTCACCG
>LUCH01003077.1:46863-57230 GCA_013368495.1 Paragonimus heterotremus | reverse complement strand
TATAACTGGGAAAAAGTTCAGGTAATTTTATGAAAAACTTCACCTGAATTAAAAACATTGGCATTACTTTTTGACTCCCCCTCGTATGTCTCTAAACATTGATTTCATCGTTTAAAAATTGTTTACCGAGCTTAACTTTCTTCATGCTTTTTCACTATACACATTGCCTTCTTGAATCCGTAAAACGTATGTCAAGGAACGTATCCCAATGCAACACATCCGTTTTCCGGTCCCGGAAGACTATCGGAATCTAGCACAGGGCCACAAAGTCGGATAGTTTGCCGTGCATGTCATCCCTTCTGCCGGTTTGGCTGCTCTGGCCCATCTTCAGCTGAATGTGTTCGATGTCGGCGCGTGAAAGTCTATTTGAATCGGCAACTAACTGTGGTAAGTAGTTGTGTTCACTACACCCACACAATCTACATTTGCCATTCCGAAATAATGTCAAATAATGGTGAGATCAAACTGAATTTGTGTTCATTGTTTGCGAACACAAGAAAATGCATCATTCCTGGACTATGTCCTTTTTTTTTTTTAGCTACGTTTGCCTCCAGACAGTCATATTTTTTTGTTTGGCGGTTAAAAGTGATTCACGTGTATGATTATCAACAAAAACCTAAACAGAGTAGCACAATATCGTTTCTAACTTGGTTCAGTATAGAATCACGAAAGTAGAAACATTCACCATATCAGTACCAATCAACACTTAATAGTCGATATACCGAAAACAAACAGAGAATACAAGATTTTCTATTTTTTGACAGTTGCCACTTATTTTCTCTTCGGGCGAACTGGATCATCGGTCTTCGGTTGACATGCAAACCAGAGAGTTATCACTAGTACCTCCAAATCAGTTGAGAGGATGTTTTGCAAGTTACTAGCCCTGTTTTCGTCTAGCAAAAGGTGGGTAGCTTTTCCGACTTTACAGTAGGACAAGGACTCAAACTCATGAACAAAAAGATGGGGATTAGTTTGTAGGCATTCTTTTTATAACTGCAACTCAGTAGTGTAGCAGATAAATGGCAACACTACTGTGATGTAATGTCCAAACAACCTGACCTTTATCCGCAAGCCATCGGTTCAATCCCATGGAATGAATGGTGATGAGATCGAACAAACTGAAACAGCTGTCCAGCACCTCATTCATGGATAACGTGACTACTGTTTGCAATACAATGTGATACCAACGCTTAAGGTTATCCAGTCTGTATCGCGTGTGTTGGTCGATTGATCTCTTGTCATTATACCTGGTGTCTACTAATCCTAGCAGTACCATCAAAATAGCAGAAAGTACTGTGAGCCTAATCAGCAGTGTACTTAGAGCAACCTACCGAAGTTTGACTGCGTGTTGCTTCACTGGAAAATCAATAGGACTCTACCAACTCTGCTGAGTCCTAGAAAGCTAATGAGTTCAATGGGTGAACGCTTGTGACATCGAAGTCACTGTGAGAAGCTCCTTGTCAGTAATTCGGACCACTAACACAAAGATTCGGTAAGAGAAGAACAATTAAACCGTTTTTAAGACTCAGACGTTTGTATTACATATGTGCACAATCGAACAACTCACAAAATGTACACAAGTGGGGGATTTCAGTTGGCTTATATTTGTTTATTTAACAATCACTCGTTCTGCGGGCATATTTTGTTAACTTGTACGCTATGTTAAGGTACTTTCTGGACAGTTCTGAAGCAGGTTATGGACTCCAAAATGTTCACGCTTGTTTGTTTCGTCCGAACCTGTGTGATATTCTTAAAGTTGGGTTCACTGGCACACAACAAAAACAAGCGTGAACCGTCTTTTGAAAGCGGTTTTCAAATGTAGTTACATTTACCATTTTCGAATCAGATTCTTAATGACAGATGTTCATGCAACTTATACACTTGTACGTTCATTTTGGAGATTCAGCTAATAAAACTTGTAAGATGGACCGTGAAATGAGTGCGATGATGAATTTGAAAGATCGTAGAGAACAAAATGTAACACGTGAAAATCTTTTCCCTAACAAGAATTACCAAAACGAAAGCAGGTAACCATACGACAGGATCCGAATTGCATAACCCGAATCTTCAGACTGTGATTGGGAAGGAAAAGCAAAGCAGCATGTTTTTTGGCCCAGTTTTTACAAGCACAGTTACGGTTGTTTTTATTGTTACATTACTACCAAGAATATGGTCTTAATTAACAGTTTGTACCAGGGTGTTTAGTAACAGCGTGGGGGTCAAGAAATCAGCCAGTACGCGGACATGGTATGAGCCGTACGGTACACATGTTAGCTAAAGACGATTTGATGGCCCTTATCATTCTTGAATATTATTCCTGATGGCTCAGCATACGACGCCTTGGTGTTATAAGCCAAAATAAACACAACCTGACGATAGAAAGGATCGGTTAATAGATAACGAAGTACATGTGTGAATCACATAATCTGTTTTTGTGCGTGCATGATAAACCCTCCATTTAACCGGTTGCGATGAGAATAAAATGGAAGTAGCAGAGTATTTGAGAATAAGCCCAAATTTGTCGAAAGTTATAGTCACTAGTTTAAGCGTAATTTTCGGCCCAAACGAATATGGAGAGCTGGCTATCTGAGCAAACAAGTGGTGTGGTAAGTTTCGTTGCATTTCGGATATTGTTAAGAAATAATGTGAGCATACCGATTTCTGATTCATATTCTCTTGACTAGCTTTCAAAAAACGCGAAAAGTTACTTAAACTGTATATTGGCTCTATAAATAGTGGCCAATTTAGTAAACCAGAGTAAAAGATGACTCTCTTAAGTATGCATCTTAATTATAACGGAGGTAAAGCAGTTACTACTTCAGGTGGAAAGAACTATAGTGCTCTTGATATGATGGATTGTAAACACAATCAGAAATAAACAGAGAGAATATTCCTCCTATCTGAATTCACACACAATCATGATAAGTAAAAACACTTGACGCCCATTTTCAGGTCATAAAGCGTAACATAGTGCACTGTTTCATAAAATTTACTAACAATTATGAATAGTAAACGGCTGAACCATGAGGTATGTTTTTTTACACTTGTTCTTTAAGTGGAAATGCGCCTCCATATGCCCATCAGCCTATAAATTCCGTGTACGCGATCACCAGACTGGGGATCTGGTTTGTTCCTCAAGTGCGTATCAAGTCCGCATCATATCCGAAGGAGATATAGAAGATGACATTTCACATGAAATTCACGAATCTGGTCAGCTGGACCAACCAAATATAACAAACTTAGATGACTTGTTCTTGTGGGATCATCAGTTGTTCACTTTTGAACGAGGGGTGTTTCTCTCTGCTGAAACAGTGAGCACCATCGCTGCTCTATCCGGACTGGTGATTCTTCTGCTTGCGATTGGTTTGCTGATTGCTTGGGCCGTAATCAAACAAATACCGCCTGATGAGGATCAACAATGGTCTTCAATGAGAGCCAAGCTAGAGTGGGCGCAACTGTCAAGAACCAGTCGTTTGAATATTTTGTGTGAACGTTTGTGGACCCGTGGCAAACCAAGGAGGAGGTTGGTCGTCCGCCCAAAACACTTAAGCACGCAGGTGGATGTAAAGAAATTCGTGGACGGTAATCAATCGGTTAACACAGGGCGAAACTTGTGTTATTCATTGGAATGTGGTCAACCGTCCGCAATCAATGAGCTCCACACGCATTTGAACGACAAGCGACGCCTGCTACTATCCGATGATGAGAGTCATGTGAGTGTCTGGCTTGTTCTAACCTTCATTGACAAGTGATCTTCTTAGTAAAGTAATTTTTTCTGGTCACAAATTCTGGTCGAGGAAACAAGTCGAATGTGTTCCTGCTTATTGCAATAGAAACGGTCTATACTTAGATCAACGGAAGAATCAACACACAGCACTCATTTTTACTGATGCATACAAAATTTATCTACAAAAATTGTATAGAAGTTTAATATACATTACTGCATACGTTTGTTGTGTTGCGTTCCCGTGAGTACTTGTGTTGTTTTCTGTTTGCTTACTTAGTACTGGTTTTGTTAACACCTCAAGTGTTAGCTGGTAAATCATCTCATCCTAGTTACTCTTAACCGTTTTGAAAATAAAGAGCACAACTTTTAACAGGCATGAAAATAAATAGTTTGGAAGTATGATTTTTCCGAATAAGTTTTGCTTCGCTCTGAATACATAAGTTGTGTCACGAAAGAACAAATACATGGGTGCGCTTGAGTATGTAACTATGTTAGCATATATTTACTGATTTTAATGTCAAAACCACCAGTATCATTTTCACAGTAGTTCATAACAATATCACTTGAACCTGCAACTGATAATGAATATGAACTGAGCACTGTTGCTCCTCTTTTTCAGTAACACATATAGTTCCACTATTTATTATAGTAAACAGAGGTCAGTAGTATGTCGAGTTTGTGTGAAAGTTCCTGCACATTTCCTGTCTTTTTGTCCTTGAGGCTCAGAACTTTATTCCTTTACGAAAGTATCAGAGTGAGTAACATCTCATGCTGATGACTGCAGTTTCGTGTTTGTTTCTGCCATTTTAGAGGACAATAAGCTTAGACAGTTTCAACTTATATATTTGATGTGAAGAACGTGACTGTCAATCCCTCTTCTTTTATGAGTTTCTACGTGAAAGTTAGAATGAGGAGGTAGTCAATCACACACTGGCTTTGCAGAGCTAAGATACACCTAGAAGAGACATCAATTTGAAGATAACTTGTAAGCTTAAAGTTGCAGGGTTGGGATTTTAAATGTGTTTCCTTTAGTAGGTCACCCATATTACATTCAGAAGATCGATCGACAAAACTGAGGGAAGCTAGCCCGACGAAGATATAGCAGGCAGATTCATTTAATATCACTTAGATTTACTCGAGTTCAATAAGAAAAGAGGGTAGCTTATCCAGCAGATTCCGTATAAATTATGACAGTTTCAACTAGAATTAAGTTTCAAGGAGTGCACCTGACTGTTATTACGAAATATACATGAATCTTATCACTGCCGCATTATCGAGCAATGAGGCAATTTTTAACAGCATGTATACACTCTAGTTTCGCAAAAAATGAACCTCTTCAAAAAACTATTACAACCGTGATTTTCACTAAAACTTCTTGGATAATGTTTTGTGTTCTCCGGCTTGATTATTTCGCCACAACGTTTTTCTAACTTGGTGAGCTAACAATAGTTAAACCGCAGGGAAATTACTTGGGATTGATTCTTTAGGAACTGCTAAAACACCAACCATCAATGAACACCACAAATTATACAGCCAGCTTGCATAGTGATGTCCGGCTACATGTTGCAAAAATAATCTATCACGAGTTGTTCCATCCATGTAGACAAATTATACCATAGATATTATATATATATATATCAGATCTGTCATTAACAAGTGTTTACTTTTTTCCCTCCGTGAAATATCTGCCTGTGCACAGAGAGCATGGTGACTTTGTAAAGCTTCATACCTTCAAATTTGTAAACGTTTATATAAGCGGCTTCAATGCACTTGTCTCGTTTTGAAATCGTACGTCCTACATGATGGTGCTTACTGTATATAGACTGTATGATTATCGTATTATTATTTTATCGTATTCCTTAAACCTGACTCTTCACGGAGGCAGAATATCTCTGGCAAGGTTTAATGATAGCCATGTTAAAAAGTGAATTTGGGTCTGAAGTCCATCAATATCCATTACTGCGTACTTACTGGTGATAAACCACAAAATACATCTTGCTATCCCACTTACTATCATGTTCCCCGCCACAAAGAAGTCCACTGCGATGTATTACTCTATTGTTGTTCGTTGATAAACAATTTGTGTTAGTTTTTCCATTATGAGAATAACCTGGGATGATAGCTTATGTTGTCTTGATGGTAGGCTTCCGTCTATGTAATCGTGGTTGTTACTATCTTGTCCGATTCTTACAGCGTTCGTGTTCTTTTGGAACTTAACATCAATATAAATGATATTGTAGTGACAGAAGGATGTGCATATGACAAACTGCCATGTCCACTGCCTGGAAACCATCTCGAAAGATGACTCACCCATCAAGATAACGGAGGCATTCAATCAGCCTGGCGAACTCGCAACAAAAAGATTGAATTACAGTGTAAAATAGTTGAGTTATGTCCATAGTTCACCAACTGAAACTGACGTCCTGACAACTTGAACTCACCTGACCTCTTGTCCGTCACTTAAGTTCAGGACGTTTACCCGACGAGTATGATGATCACAGTCCAGTGCAAATAAAGACAGTAGTTTGGATTAGTAAATCAACAGGTCAGACATCTTGGTTTAACTCAGTAATTAAAAAGTGATCAACGAACCCGACTGGAGCTTTATTTTCATGTGAAGGACTATAAACTCATTGGTTGAAACGGAAAAATAGACGCCTCTGTTAATTTGTCACAACGTTCGGCAGCTAAAGTTACTCTGTGGCTTATCGTACCTTACATTTCTGTCCGAAGACTACTGACACTGACATTTAAGAAACCATTACAGTTTTTCCAAGTCGTACGCCCCTTCAGATTAACAGGTAAGTATGCGCGATGTATGAAGGCTTTTGTCAATTAATTATGTACATGGAAATAGTGCATGTATCACCGTCAGTTAAATTGTGGTGACCTGATGCGCTGATGAAGCGTACCTGAGCATCAAAAATTTTAGTTAGGGTTGTTCTCGAAATTATTGTTAGTACTTATCCATCTTTAGGTATGGGAGTAAACAGTGAAGAGAATTGTCGTGCCGGTTATAAAATTTCAATAACAATTCAAGTCGATGATTAGTCCGAAAACGGTAATTGACAGGATTCCACCGAACATACTGTCATGTATTTGATGGCAGATAAAAAGTCATTTGACTCAAACACATGTTATGGGCACAGCTTATCAGTCCCTATTCAGGTATGGCTCATTTTTTTGGTATTCAACGGCTTAGTCTTTCCGCAAAGTTTAGAATTGACATCGTCATCACACTTGAGTGACACAATGCATACTCGGTGCTGTGATTTAGATGATGTCAATCGATTAATTAACTCTCGGTATTGTATATTTGGGAGAGTTATGATATATTTACTTTAAAGAGACTATCTATTTACAAGGTCGTAATCAGTTGTTTGAACAATGCAGAATTTAAATTGGACAATGATCGAAATACCAAACTCTGGAATATAAAATATTTAGCTTATAGTGTCTGAATCAAGCGAACTAAGGTGTCGAATTTGGTCAGCATGCCGAGCCATTCAAAGCCACTCGTGTGCTCAGAAAACTATCAAGGATCACCGTTTCGTGTAACTGAGGTGATCGTACTGTGTCAAGTGAGTACCAAGCTGTGTCCGAAAGAACGTGATCATCAAGGTTTAGCATAGTATAAAAATAAGATACATTCTGTGGCAGTGTATCACCATGAACGCAAACAAAATACTTGAGCAATCAGTGATTTGTTCTGCCGATGTCCAAGTTTCAGGTGTTAGTCTGCGATCTTCCACGTGTATTACCAATAGCAAATTTAAATCTGGTTCATGCGAATTAGGACAATTATCCTCGGCTTGTGCACACAGACTATACACTAGCCATGGGTGTTCCACTACACTTAGGTGTAATCTGGCTGGGGAACACCTTCTAATACCATCATTATTGTGCGAAGAATATTTTTGTGAGAGAGATTTGAAACTTTCGTTCAGCCACTGAAGAACATTGCGGCGAGGAAAATATATATTTCTGTCTATATTCAAATAGGACGTGATTACATCTGGCAAATAGGAGGTTTCTATTGGTAACGCTGGGTTGTAGTAAGCACTGATTCATTCACTTATTTGTTAGAAGTTATAATTGTACCTGTTGACAGACACAGTCAAATACAAACACAAGAAATATGCTAGTAGTAAGAAGTATGATAGCAAGATTATTTTTTGTCATGAAAGAACGGCTGGAGGTGGTGACCGTTTTTCGATTTAAGACACAGAATGCTACTTCGGAATGTACCATATCCAATTCAGCCTTCTTTATTGCACGTAGGCGGTTTTACTGTACGAACCAACTCCTTGTCTAACCATCATGTAATACGGTTGAACAGGTCTAAAGGTAACTTAATAAACCCTGTTTTGTCCCAAACAAAATCTACAGTCTCTGATTGCTGAAAGGTGCTCAACTGACGTTAAATGGAGGGATGCCTAGTGTTCACTGCGGCTCTGACTGATCCAACTGAGACAGAAGTGAAGACAGACTGTTCTTTGTTTGTTTATCGTTCCACTGTCCATTTTACTAAAGTCAGGTGTGCGAATGGCAAGAACAGCTCAACTGCACACTGACACATAGTTCATAAAAATTTCAGATACAACATTACTTAGTTAATCTATAAGAACACAGTGTATGCATACGGTGATCACCTTACAAATAAATTATCCAGAATAGTACCGACTTTTGAAGAAAGCGTGAGATTTTCAGGTTGTAACGTGTTCGTGGTAATTAAGACTCTGACTGATTTGCTTAAAACAGTTGGCGGGTGCCGCCAATGAGCTCGAGGGTTGTGAAGACACTTATGTATTATTTACAGTCCCGTATGACAGACCTCGCTGCAGGAAACTGTTTGTTTTTATTGGCACTCTACTTCAGTGTTGTTTTTAGAGTTATTGTTTCAGATATTTCCCCAATCATGGTTGTGTCGAATAGATCTAGCTAAAGTACCGGCTGACTACGTCAACATTCTACGTTTTAATTACTCAGTGCTTTTACATCCACTTGAAAGAGATAGATTTACAGGTTGAGATTTGCATTCTATGGTTAGGCGACTAGTGACCCCTGAAATTATTGTGCCTACTATATTCTCATATTAAGGAAGCAAATTAGTAGGTTCCAGAATGTTGAATCTACTCACCCCGAATCTATCACTATCCGACAATTAAATTACTCTGTTTCTGATGTACTCAAAACAAATGGCGATTCCATCCATCGTTACGTTTGCAAAGTAAGCTTAACACACGGCGATTCGGCCACAAAATTCCCACCTTAAGTTCATACACAGAAGTATAAATCTTTCGCGAGCTAACTAACAAAGAAATATATGTGAAACTGTATAGTGAAAATGATAGCGTTCACGTGTTTGACCTTAATAAAATTCAGTTTTTTTCCCGATTATATTCTTTGCTTTTCTATAAACAACATATATGTACGCAACAACAAGTGATTTTTGTTGTTCAATTGACCAAACAGAAATCAATCACAGACAAGCCGAATATGGCCACATTACGGATTATTACCGAATCGCAACTGATCCGTGGTCCACTAATTGGGTCAGGCGCATTTGGTACTGTGTTCTGTGGAATATGGCGCCCGCAGATCACAACACCTTCCATGGACACTCTATCTGTGACATCGCCAGGCTCATTGCAAACTCCTAGCACGACATATTCAATGGATTGGGGGGATAGATTGGATTCCCTTTCAGACAAACCGATGCTGACCTCGTGTTCTGAAGTCGTGGTATCCCCAGATGGTCATATGGAAAGACAACAGGACAACGTCAGACTAAATGAGGCTGTCAAGCAGATCTCAGTGGAAATACCAGTCGCTATCAAAGTGCTCACTGATTCTGCCGATCCACAAACTAACAAAGAATTACTTGAAGAGGCCAAAGTAAGGCAGAGTGTTTCTTGCTCTTTGATTAACAGTATACGTTTGATAACACTCAAATGTCGGTAGATTTAGGACGCTACCATCACCTCCCAGTGCGTTCTTATAGTTTTCCACTATTACCTATCAATGCAACAGTTTGTACCTGGTAATTTTTGTTCTACACCAACACCGGTTAAAGCAAAGCTTGGCTTGTTAGGATTCCATGTATCCCTCACCGACTGGGGTAGGACACACGGGCAAAAAACAAGGATCCTTCTACATAGGCAACTTGGCAACCCTAGACCTTTATAACAAAAACTACTCGTTCCACTGCTTAAGTGTATCTCAACAGCATGCTTCAGTAAATTTTTTTGTCAGAAGCGGTCATCATTCAACGGAAACTGGTCAGACAGGATATATTCTTGAGAAAATCAATAAGATAACTTGAAAGGTACACATATAACAAAAAGTCCGTTTATTGTAGGTTTTTTAAAATTCAAAAGGACGTTCACATCGAGGAGCTGACATGTTTTTGAAACAAGCATGTTGGATTAATTACGAATGACTAATGTTTGCAAGTCGTTCCTACCTTTATGGCGTAAACAATGGCTACCTCATTCTGTGCTTGCAAAGTTTGCTGCTCCTGTGGGATCAACTAGGTTTGTCGCACAACACACACTTAGTAGGGGGGTGTTCATCATCATCATCATCATCACCATCATCATCATCATCATCATCATCATCATCATCATCATCATCATCA